>JAVGWX010000001.1:2331602-2479099 GCA_036924085.1 Ariolimax columbianus | reverse complement strand
ACTGTTTATGTGTAAACGTGTTGGCGTGTATGGTGTATGACTGTTTATGTGTAAACGTGTTGGCGTGTATGGTGTATGACTGTTTATGTGTAAACGTTTTTTGCCTTTATGGTGTATGACTGTTTATGTGTAAAAGTGTTGGCGTGTATGGTGTTTGACTGTTTATGTGTAAAAGTGTTGGCGTGTATGGTGTATGACTGTTTATGTGTAAACGTGTTGGCGTGTATGGTGTATGACTGTTTATGTGTAAACGTGTTGGCGTGTATGGTGTATGACTGTTTATGTGTAAAAGTGTTGGCGTGTATGGTGTATGACTGTTTATGTGTAAAAGTGTTGGCGTGTATGGTGTATGACTGTTTATGTGTAAACGTGTTGGCGTGTATGGTGTATGACTGTTTATGTGTAAAAGTGTTGGCGTGTATGGTGTTTGACTGTTTATGTGTAAAAGTGTTGGCGTGTATGGTGTATGACTGTTTATGTGTAAACGTGTTGGCGTGTATGGTGTATGACTGTTTATGTGTAAACGTGTTGGCGTGTATGGTGTATGACTGTTTATGTGTAAACGTGTTGGCGTGTATGGTGTATGACTGTTTATGTGTAAAAGTGTTGGCGTGTATGGTGTATGACTGTTTATGTGTAAACGTGTTGGCGTGTATGGTGTATGACTGTTTATGTGTAAACGTGTTGGCGTGTATGGTGTATGACTGTTTATGTGTAAAAGTGTTGGCGTGTATGGTGTATGACTGTTTATGTGTAAACGTGTTGGCGTGTATGGTGTATGACTGTTTATGTGTAAACGTGTTGGCGTGTATGGTGTATGACTGTTTATGTGTAAAAGTGTTGGCGTGTATGGTGTATGACTGTTTATGTGTAAACGTGTTGGCGTGTATGGTGTATGACTGTTTATGTGTAAACGTGTTGGCGTGTATGGTGTATGACTGTTTATGTGTAAAAGTGTTGGCGTGTATGGTGTATGACTGTTTATGTGTAAACGTGTTGGCGTGTATGGTGTATGACTGTTTATGTGTAAAAGTGTTGGCGTGTATGGTGTATGACTGTTTATGTGTAAAAGTGTTGGCGTGTATGGTGTATGACTGTTTATGTGTAAACGTGTTGGCGTGTATGGTGTATGACTGTTTATGTGTAAACGTGTTGGCGTGTATGGTGTATGACTGTTTATGTGTAAAAGTGTTGGCGTGTATGGTGTATGACTGTTTATGTGTAAACGTGTTGGCGTGTATGGTGTATGACTGTTTATGTGTAAACGTGTTGGCGTGTATGGTGTATGACTGTTTATGTGTAAACGTGTTGGCGTGTATGGTGTATGACTGTTTATGTGTAAACGTGTTGGCGTGTATGGTGTATGACTGTTTATGTGTAAAAGTGTTGGCGTGTATGGTGTATGACTGTTTATGTGTAAACGTGTTGGCGTGTATGGTGTATGACTGTTTATGTGTAAACGTGTTGGCGTGTATGGTGTATGACTGTTTATGTGTAAACGTGTTGGCGTGTATGGTGTATGACTGTTTATGTGTAAAAGTGTTGGCGTGTATGGTGTATGACTATTTATGTGTAAAAGTGTTGGCGTGTATGTTGTATGACTGTTTATGTGTAAACGTGTTGGCGTGTATGGTGTATGACTGTTTATGTGTAAACGTGTTGGCGTGTATGGTGTATGACTGTTTATGTGTAAACGTGTTGGCGTGTATGGTGTATGACTGTTTATGTGTAAAAGTGTTGGCGTGTATGGTGTATGACTGTTTATGTGTAAAAGTGTTGGCGTGTATGGTGTATGACTGTTTATGTGTAAACGTGTTGGCGTGTATGGTGTATGACTGTTTATGTGTAAACGTGTTGGCGTGTATGGTGTATGCCTGTTTATGTGTAAACGTGTTGGCGTGTATGGTGTATAACTGTTTATGTGAAAAGTGTTGGCGTGTATGGTGTATGACTGTTTATGTGTAAACGTGTTGGCGTGTATGGTGCATGACTGTTTATGTGTAAAAGTGTTGGCGTGTATGGTGTATGACTGTTTATGTGTAAAAGTGTTGGCGTGTATGGTGTATGACTATTTATGTGTAAAAGTGTTGGCGTGTATGGTGTATGACTGTTTATGTGTAAAAGTGTTGGCGTGTATGGTGTATGACTGTTTATGTGTAAAAGTGTTGGCGTGTATGGTGTATGACTGTTTATGTGTGAAAAGTGTTGGCGTGTATGGTGTATGACTGTTTATGTGTAAAAGTGTTGGCGTGTATGGTGTTTGACTGTTTATGTGTAAAAGTGTTGGCGTGTATGGTGTATGACTGTTTATGTGTAAAAGTGTTGGCGTGTATGGTGTATGACTGTTTATGTGTAAAAGTGTTGGCGTGTATGGTGTATGACTGTTTATGTGTAAACGTGTTGGCGTGTATGGTGTATGACTGTTTATGTGTAAAAGTGTTGGCGTGTATGGTGTATGACTGTTTATGTGTAAAAGTGTTGGCGTGTATGGTGTATGACTGTTTATGTGTAAACGTGTTGGCGTGTATGGTGTATGACTGTTATGTGTAAACGTGTTGGCGTGTATGGTGTATGACTGTTTATGTGTAAAAGTGTTGGCGTGTATGGTGTATGACTGTTTATGTGTAAAAGTGTTGGCGTGTATGGTGTATGACTGTTTATGTGTAAACGTGTTGGCGTGTATGGTGTATGACTGTTTATGTGTAAACGTGTTGGCGTGTATGGTGTATGACTGTTTATGTGTAAAAGTGTTGGCGTGTATGGTGTATGACTGTTTATGTGTAAACGTTTTTGCCTTTATGGTGTATGACTGTTTATGTGTAAAAGTGTTGGCGTGTATGGTGTTTGACTGTTTATGTGTAAAAGTGTTGGCGTGTATGGTGTATGACTGTTTATGTGTAAACGTGTTGGCGTGTATGGTGTATGACTGTTTTTGTGTAAACGTGTTGGCGTGTATGGTGTATGACTGTTTATGTGTAAAAGTGTTGGCGTGTATGGTGTATGACTGTTTATGTGTAAAAGTGTTGGCGTGTATGGTGTATGACTGTTTATGTATAAACGTGTTGGCGTGTATGGTGTATGACTGTTTATGTGTAAAAGTGTTGGCGTGTATGGTGTTTGACTGTTTATGTGTAAAAGTGTTGGCGTGTATGGTGTATGACTGTTTATGTGTAAACGTGTTGGCGTGTATGGTGTATGACTGTTTATGTGTAAACGTGTTGGCGTGTATGGTGTATGACTGTTTATGTGTAAACGTGTTGGCGTGTATGGTGTATGACTGTTTATGTGTAAAAGTGTTGGCGTGTATGGTGTATGACTGTTTATGTGTAAACGTGTTGGCGTGTATGGTGTATGACTGTTTATGTGTAAACGTGTTGGCGTGTATGGTGTATTGACTGTTTATGTGTAAAAGTGTTGGCGTGTATGGTGTATGACTGTTTATGTGTAAACGTGTTGGCGTGTATGGTGTATGACTGTTTATGTGTAAACGTGTTGGCGTGTATGGTGTATGACTGTTTATGTGTAAACGTTTTTTGCCTTATGGTGTATGACTGTTTATGTGTACAAGTGTTGGCGTGTATGGTGTATGACTGTTTATGTGTAAACGTGTTGGCGTGTATGGTGTATGACTGTTTATGTGTAAACGTGTTGGCGTGTATGGTGTATGACTATTTATGTGTAAACGTGTTGGCGTGTATGGTGTATGACTGTTTATGTGTAAAAGTGTTGGCGTGTATGGTGTATGACTGTTTATGTGTAAAAGTGTTGGCGTGTATGGTGTATGACTGTTTATGTGTAAAAGTGTTGGCGTGTATGGTGTATGACTGTTTATGTGTAAACGTGTTGGCGTGTATGGTGTATGACTGTTTATGTGTAAAAGTGTTGGCGTGTATGGTGTATGACTGTTTATGTGTAAAAGTGTTGGCGTGTATGGTGTATGACTGTTTATGTGTAAACGTGTTGGCGTGTATGGTGTATGACTGTTTATGTGTAAACGTGTTGGCGTGTATGGTGTATGACTGTTTATGTGTAAAAGTGTTGGCGTGTATGGTGTATGACTGTTTATGTGTAAAAGTGTTGGCGTGTATGGTGTATGACTGTTTATGTGTAAACGTGTTGGCGTGTATGGTGTATGACTGTTTATGTGTAAACGTGTTGGCGTGTATGGTGTATGACTGTTTATGTGTAAACGTGTTGGCGTGTATGGTGTATGACTGTTTATGTGTAAACGTTTTTTGCCTTTATGGTGTATGACTGTTTATGTGTAAAAGTGTTGGCGTGTATGGTGTTTGACTGTTTATGTGTAAAAGTGTTGGCGTGTATGGTGTATGACTGTTTATGTGTAAACGTGTTGGCGTGTATGGTGTATGACTGTTTTGTGTAAACGTGTTGGCGTGTATGGTGTATGACTGTTTATGTGTAAAAGTGTTGGCGTGTATGGTGTATGACTGTTTATGTGTAAAAGTGTTGGCGTGTATGGTGTATGACTGTTTATGTATAAACGTGTTGGCGTGTATGGTGTATGACTGTTTATGTGTAAAAGTGTTGGCGTGTATGGTGTTTGACTGTTTATGTGTAAAAGTGTTGGCGTGTATGGTGTATGACTGTTTATGTGTAAACGTGTTGGCGTGTATGGTGTATGACTGTTTATGTGTAAACGTGTTGCGTGTATGGTGTATGACTGTTTATGTGTAAACGTGTTGGCGTGTATGGTGTATGACTGTTTATGTGTAAAAGTGTTGGCGTGTATGGTGTATGACTGTTTATGTGTAAACGTGTTGGCGTGTATGGTGTATGACTGTTTATGTGTAAACGTGTTGGCGTGTATGGTGTATGACTGTTTATGTGTAAAAGTGTTGGCGTGTATGGTGTATGACTGTTTATGTGTAAACGTGTTGGCGTGTATGGTGTATGACTGTTTTATGTGTAAACGTGTTGGCGTGTATGGTGTATGACTGTTTATGTGTAAACGTTTTTTGCCTTTATGGTGTATGACTGTTTATGTGTACAAGTGTTGGCGTGTATGGTGTATGACTGTTTATGTGTAAACGTGTTGGCGTGTATGGTGTATGACTGTTTATGTGTAAACGTGTTGGCGTGTATGGTGTATGACTATTTATGTGTAAACGTGTTGGCGTGTATGGTGTATGACTGTTTATGTGTAAAAGTGTTGGCGTGTATGGTGTATGACTATTTATGTGTAAAAGTGTTGGCGTGTATGTTGTATGACTGTTTATGTGTAAACGTGTTGGCGTGTATGGTGTATGACTGTTTATGTGTAAACGTGTTGGCGTGTATGGTGTATGACTGTTTATGTGTAAACGTGTTGGCGTGTATGGTGTATGACTGTTTATGTGTAAAAGTGTTGGCGTGTATGGTGTATGACTGTTTATGTGTAAAAGTGTTGGCGTGTATGGTGTATGACTGTTTATGTGTAAACGTGTTGGCGTGTATGGTGTATGACTGTTTATGTGTAACGTGTTGGCGTGTATGGTGTATGCCTGTTTATGTGTAAACGTGTTGGCGTGTATGGTGTATAACTGTTTATGTGAAAAGTGTTGGCGTGTATGGTGTATGACTGTTTATGTGTAAACGTGTTGGCGTGTATGGTGCATGACTGTTTATGTGTAAAAGTGTTGGCGTGTATGGTGTATGACTGTTTATGTGTAAAAGTGTTGGCGTGTATGGTGTATGACTATTTATGTGTAAAAGTGTTGGCGTGTATGGTGTATGACTGTTTATGTGTAAAAGTGTTGGCGTGTATGGTGTATGACTGTTTATGTGTAAAAGTGTTGGCGTGTATGGTGTATGACTGTTTATGTGTGAAAGTGTTGGCGTGTATGGTGTATGACTGTTTATGTGTAAAAGTGTTGGCGTGTATGGTGTTTGACTGTTTATGTGTAAAAGTGTTGGCGTGTATGGTGTATGACTGTTTATGTGTAAAAGTGTTGGCGTGTATGGTGTATGACTGTTTATGTGTAAAAGTGTTGGCGTGTATGGTGTATGACTGTTTATGTGTAAACGTGTTGGCGTGTATGGTGTATGACTGTTTATGTGTAAAAGTGTTGGCGTGTATGGTGTATGACTGTTTATGTGTAAAAGTGTTGGCGTGTATGGTGTATGACTGTTTATGTGTAAACGTGTTGGCGTGTATGGTGTATGACTGTTTATGTGTAAACGTGTTGGCGTGTATGGTGTATGACTGTTTATGTGTAAAAGTGTTGGCGTGTATGGTGTATGACTGTTTATGTGTAAAAGTGTTGGCGTGTATGGTGTATGACTGTTTATGTGTAAACGTGTTGGCGTGTATGGTGTATGACTGTTTATGTGTAAACGTGTTGGCGTGTATGGTGTATGACTGTTTATGTGTAAACGTGTTGGCGTGTATGGTGTATGACTGTTTATGTGTAAACGTTTTTTGCCTTTATGGTGTATGACTGTTTATGTGTAAAAGTGTTGGCGTGTATGGTGTTTGACTGTTTATGTGTAAAAGTGTTGGCGTGTATGGTGTATGACTGTTTATGTGTAAACGTGTTGGCGTGTATGGTGTATGACTGTTTTTGTGTAAACGTGTTGGCGTGTATGGTGTATGACTGTTTATGTGTAAAAGTGTTGGCGTGTATGGTGTATGACTGTTTATGTGTAAAAGTGTTGGCGTGTATGGTGTATGACTGTTTATGTATAAACGTGTTGGCGTGTATGGTGTATGACTGTTTATGTGTAAAAGTGTTGGCGTGTATGGTGTTTGACTGTTTATGTGTAAAAGTGTTGGCGTGTATGGTGTATGACTGTTTATGTGTAAACGTGTTGGCGTGTATGGTGTATGACTGTTTATGTGTAAACGTGTTGGCGTGTATGGTGTATGACTGTTTATGTGTAAACGTGTTGGCGTGTATGGTGTATGACTGTTTATGTGTAAAAGTGTTGGCGTGTATGGTGTATGACTGTTTATGTGTAAACGTGTTGGCGTGTATGGTGTATGACTGTTTATGTGTAAACGTGTTGGCGTGTATGGTGTATGACTGTTTATGTGTAAATGTGTTGGCGTGTATGGTGTATGACTGTTTATGTGTAAACGTGTTGGCGTGTATGGTGTATGACTGTTTATGTGTAAACGTGTTGGCGTGTATGGTGTATGACTGTTTATGTGTAAAAGTGTTGGCGTGTATGGTGTATGACTGTTTATGTGTAAACGTGTTGGCGTGTATGGTGTATGACTGTTTATGTGTAAACGTGTTGGCGTGTATGGTGTATGACTGTTTATGTGTAAACGTGTTGGCGTGTATGGTGTATGACTGTTTATGTGTAAACGTGTATGCGTGTATGGTGTATGACTGTTTATGTGAAAAAGTGTTGGCGTGTATGGTGTATGACTGTTTATGTGTAAAAGTGTTGGCGTGTATGGTGTATGACTGTTTATGTGTAAACGTGTTGGCGTGTATGGTGTATGACTGTTTATGTGTAAAAGTGTTGGCGTGTATGGTGTATGACTGTTTATGTGTAAAAGTGTTGGCGTGTATGGTGTATGACTGTTTATGTGTAAACGTGTTGGCGTGTATGGTGTATGACTGTTTATGTGTAAACGTGTTGGCGTGTATGGTGTATGACTGTTTATGTGTAAACGTGTTGGCGTGTATGGTGTATGACTGTTTATGTGTAAACGTGTTGGCGTGTATGGTGTATAACTGTTTATGTGGAAAGTGTTGGCGTGTATGGTGTATGACTGTTTATGTGTAAAAGTGTTGGCGTGTATGGTGTATGACTGTTTATGTGTAAACGTGTTGGCGTGTATGGTGTATGACTGTTTATGTGTAAAAGTGTTGGCGTGTATGGTGTATGACTGTTTATGTGTAAAAGTGTTGGCGTGTATGGTGTATGACTGTTTATGTGTAAACGTGTTGGCGTGTATGGTGTATGACTGTTTATGTGTAAACGTGTTGGCGTGTATGGTGTATGCCTGTTTATGTGTAAACGTGTTGGCGTGTATGGTGTATAACTGTTTATGTGAAAAGTGTTGGCGTGTATGGTGTATGACTGTTTATGTGTAAACGTGTTGGCGTGTATGGTGTATGACTGTTTATGTGTAAAAGTGTTGGCATGTATGGTGTATGACTGTTTATGTGTAAAAGTGTTGGCGTGTATGGTGTATGACTATTTATGTGTAAAAGTGTTGGCGTGTATGGTGTATGACTGTTTATGTGTAAAAGTGTTGGCGTGTATGGTGTATGACTGTTTATGTGTAAAAGTGTTGGCGTGTATGGTGTATGACTGTTTATGTGTGAAAGTGTTGGCGTGTATGGTGTATGACTGTTTATGTGTAAAAGTGTTGGCGTGTATGGTGTTTGACTGTTTATGTGTAAAAGTGTTGGCGTGTATGGTGTATGACTGTTTATGTGTAAACGTGTTGGCGTGTATGGTGTATGACTGTTTATGTGTAAAAGTGTTGGCGTGTATGGTGTATGACTGTTTATGTGTAAAAGTGTTGGCGTGTATGGTGTATGACTGTTTATGTGTAAACGTGTTGGCGTGTATGGTGTATGACTGTTTATGTGTAAACGTGTTGGCGTGTATGGTGTATGACTGTTTATGTGTAAAAGTGTTGGCGTGTATGGTGTATGACTGTTTATGTGTAAAAGTGTTGGCGTGTATGGTGTATGACTGTTTATGTGTAAACGTGTTGGCGTGTATGGTGTATGACTGTTTATGTGTAAACGTGTTGGCGTGTATGGTGTATGACTGTTTATGTGTAAACGTGTTGGCGTGTATGGTGTATGACTGTTTATGTGTAAACGTTTTTTGCCTTTATGGTGTATGACTGTTTATGTGTAAAAGTGTTGGCGTGTATGGTGTTTGACTGTTTATGTGTAAAAGTGTTGGCGTGTATGGTGTATGACTGTTTATGTGTAAACGTGTTGGCGTGTATGGTGTATGACTGTTTTTGTGTAAACGTGTTGGCGTGTATGGTGTATGACTGTTTATGTGTAAAAGTGTTGGCGTGTATGGTGTATGACTGTTTATGTGTAAAAGTGTTGGCGTGTATGGTGTATGACTGTTTATGTATAAACGTGTTGGCGTGTATGGTGTATGACTGTTTATGTGTAAAAGTTTTGGCGTGTATGGTGTTTGACTGTTTATGTGTAAAAGTGTTGGCGTGTATGGTGTATGACTGTTTATGTGTAAACGTGTTGGCGTGTATGGTGTATGACTGTTTATGTGTAAACGTGTTGGCGTGTATGGTGTATGACTGTTTATGTGTAAACGTGTTGGCGTGTATGGTGTATGACTGTTTATGTGTAAAAGTGTTGGCGTGTATGGTGTATGACTGTTTATGTGTAAACGTGTTGGCGTGTATGGTGTATGACTGTTTATGTGTAAACGTGTTGGCGTGTATGGTGTATGACTGTTTATGTGTAAAAGTGTTGGCGTGTATGGTGTATGACTGTTTATGTGTAAACGTGTTGGCGTGTATGGTGTATGACTGTTTATGTGTAAACGTGTTGGCGTGTATGGTGTATGACTGTTTATGTGTAAACGTTTTTTGCCTTTATGGTGTATGACTGTTTATGTGTACAAGTGTTGGCGTGTATGGTGTATGACTGTTTATGTGTAAACGTGTTGGCGTGTATGGTGTATGACTGTTTATGTGTAAACGTGTTGGCGTGTATGGTGTATGACTATTTATGTGTAAACGTGTTGGCGTGTATGGTGTATGACTGTTTATGTGTAAAAGTGTTGGCGTGTATGGTGTATGACTATTTATGTGTAAAAGTGTTGGCGTGTATGTTGTATGACTGTTTATGTGTAAACGTGTTGGCGTGTATGGTGTATGACTGTTTATGTGTAAACGTGTTGGCGTGTATGGTGTATGACTGTTTATGTGTAAACGTGTTGGCGTGTATGGTGTATGACTGTTTATGTGTAAAAGTGTTGGCGTGTATGGTGTATGACTGTTTATGTGTAAAAGTGTTGGCGTGTATGGTGTATGACTGTTTATGTGTAAACGTGTTGGCGTGTATGGTGTATGACTGTTTATGTGTAAACGTGTTGGCGTGTATGGTGTATGCCTGTTTATGTGTAAACGTGTTGGCGTGTATGGTGTATAACTGTTTATGTGAAAAGTGTTGGCGTGTATGGTGTATGACTGTTTATGTGTAAACGTGTTGGCGTGTATGGTGCATGACTGTTTATGTGTAAAAGTGTTGGCGTGTATGGTGTATGACTGTTTATGTGTAAAAGTGTTGGCGTGTATGGTGTATGACTATTTATGTGTAAAAGTGTTGGCGTGTATGGTGTATGACTGTTTATGTGTAAAAGTGTTGGCGTGTATGGTGTATGACTGTTTATGTGTAAAAGTGTTGGCGTGTATGGTGTATGACTGTTTATGTGTGAAAGTGTTGGCGTGTATGGTGTATGACTGTTTATGTGTAAAAGTGTTGGCGTGTATGGTGTTTGACTGTTTATGTGTAAAAGTGTTGGCGTGTATGGTGTATGACTGTTTATGTGTAAAAGTGTTGGCGTGTATGGTGTATGACTGTTTATGTGTAAAAGTGTTGGCGTGTATGGTGTATGACTGTTTATGTGTAAACGTGTTGGCGTGTATGGTGTATGACTGTTTATGTGTAAAAGTGTTGGCGTGTATGGTGTATGACTGTTTATGTGTAAAAGTGTTGGCGTGTATGGTGTATGACTGTTTATGTGTAAACGTGTTGGCGTGTATGGTGTATGACTGTTTATGTGTAAACGTGTTGGCGTGTATGGTGTATGACTGTTTATGTGTAAAAGTGTTGGCGTGTATGGTGTATGACTGTTTATGTGTAAAAGTGTTGGCGTGTATGGTGTATGACTGTTTATGTGTAAACGTGTTGGCGTGTATGGTGTATGACTGTTTATGTGTAAACGTGTTGGCGTGTATGGTGTATGACTGTTTATGTGTAAACGTGTTGGCGTGTATGGTGTATGACTGTTTATGTGTAAACGTTTTTTGCCTTTATGGTGTATGACTGTTTATGTGTAAAAGTGTTGGCGTGTATGGTGTTTGACTGTTTATGTGTAAAAGTGTTGGCGTGTATGGTGTATGACTGTTTATGTGTAAACGTGTTGGCGTGTATGGTGTATGACTGTTTTTGTGTAAACGTGTTGGCGTGTATGGTGTATGACTGTTTATGTGTAAAAGTGTTGGCGTGTATGGTGTATGACTGTTTATGTGTAAAAGTGTTGGCGTGTATGGTGTATGACTGTTTATGTATAAACGTGTTGGCGTGTATGGTGTATGACTGTTTATGTGTAAAAGTGTTGGCGTGTATGGTGTTTGACTGTTTATGTGTAAAAGTGTTGGCGTGTATGGTGTATGACTGTTTATGTGTAAACGTGTTGGCGTGTATGGTGTATGACTGTTTATGTGTAAACGTGTTGGCGTGTATGGTGTATGACTGTTTATGTGTAAACGTGTTGGCGTGTATGGTGTATGACTGTTTATGTGTAAAAGTGTTGGCGTGTATGGTGTATGACTGTTTATGTGTAAACGTGTTGGCGTGTATGGTGTATGACTGTTTATGTGTAAACGTGTTGGCGTGTATGGTGTATGACTGTTTATGTGTAAAAGTGTTGGCGTGTATGGTGTATGACTGTTTATGTGTAAACGTGTTGGCGTGTATGGTGTATGACTGTTTATGTGTAAACGTGTTGGCGTGTATGGTGTATGACTGTTTATGTGTAAAAGTGTTGGCGTGTATGGTGTATGACTGTTTATGTGTAAACGTGTTGGCGTGTATGGTGTATGACTGTTTATGTGTAAACGTGTTGGCGTGTATGGTGTATGACTGTTTATGTGTAAACGTGTTGGCGTGTATGGTGTATGACTGTTTATGTGTAAACGTGTTGGCGTGTATGGTGTATGACTGTTTATGTGAAAAAGTGTTGGCGTGTATGGTGTATGACTGTTTATGTGTAAAAGTGTTGGCGTGTATGGTGTATGACTGTTTATGTGTAAACGTGTTGGCGTGTATGGTGTATGACTGTTTATGTGTAAAAGTGTTGGCGTGTATGGTGTATGACTGTTTATGTGTAAAAGTGTTGGCGTGTATGGTGTATGACTGTTTATGTGTAAACGTGTTGGCGTGTATGGTGTATGACTGTTTATGTGTAAACGTGTTGGCGTGTATGGTGTATGACTGTTTATGTGTAAACGTGTTGGCGTGTATGGTGTATGACTGTTTATGTGTAAACGTGTTGGCGTGTATGGTGTATAACTGTTTATGTGGAAAGTGTTGGCGTGTATGGTGTATGACTGTTTATGTGTAAAAGTGTTGGCGTGTATGGTGTATGACTGTTTATGTGTAAACGTGTTGGCGTGTATGGTGTATGACTGTTTATGTGTAAAAGTGTTGGCGTGTATGGTGTATGACTGTTTATGTGTAAAAGTGTTGGCGTGTATGGTGTATGACTGTTTATGTGTAAACGTGTTGGCGTGTATGGTGTATGACTGTTTATGTGTAAACGTGTTGGCGTGTATGGTGTATGCCTGTTTATGTGTAAACGTGTTGGCGTGTATGGTGTATAACTGTTTATGTGAAAAGTGTTGGCGTGTATGGTGTATGACTGTTTATGTGTAAACGTGTTGGCGTGTATGGTGTATGACTGTTTATGTGTAAAAGTGTTGGCATGTATGGTGTATGACTGTTTATGTGTAAAAGTGTTGGCGTGTATGGTGTATGACTATTTATGTGTAAAAGTGTTGGCGTGTATGGTGTATGACTGTTTATGTGTAAAAGTGTTGGCGTGTATGGTGTATGACTGTTTATGTGTAAAAGTGTTGGCGTGTATGGTGTATGACTGTTTATGTGTGAAAGTGTTGGCGTGTATGGTGTATGACTGTTTATGTGTAAAAGTGTTGGCGTGTATGGTGTTTGACTGTTTATGTGTAAAAGTGTTGGCGTGTATGGTGTATGACTGTTTATGTGTAAACGTGTTGGCGTGTATGGTGTATGACTGTTTATGTGTAAACGTGTTGGCGTGTATGGTGTATGACTGTTTATGTGTAAAAGTGTTGGCGTGTATGGTGTATGACTGTTTATGTGTAAAAGTGTTGGCGTGTATGGTGTATGACTGTTTATGTATAAACGTGTTGGCGTGTATGGTGTATGACTGTTTATGTGTAAAAGTGTTGGCGTGTATGGTGTTTGACTGTTTATGTGTAAAAGTGTTGGCGTGTATGGTGTATGACTGTTTATGTGTAAACGTGTTGGCGTGTATGGTGTATGACTGTTTATGTGTAAACGTGTTGGCGTGTATGGTGTATGACTGTTTATGTGTAAACGTGTTGGCGTGTATGGTGTATGACTGTTTATGTGTAAAAGTGTTGGCGTGTATGGTGTATGACTGTTTATGTGTAAACGTGTTGGCGTGTATGGTGTATGACTGTTTATGTGTAAACGTGTTGGCGTGTATGGTGTATGACTGTTTATGTGTAAAAGTGTTGGCGTGTATGGTGTATGACTGTTTATGTGTAAACGTGTTGGCGTGTATGGTGTATGACTGTTTATGTGTAAACGTGTTGGCGTGTATGGTGTATGACTGTTTATGTGTAAAAGTGTTGGCGTGTATGGTGTATGACTGTTTATGTGTAAACGTGTTGGCGTGTATGGTGTATGACTGTTTATGTGTAAACGTGTTGGCGTGTATGGTGTATGACTGTTTATGTGTAAACGTGTTGGCGTGTATGGTGTATGACTGTTTATGTGTAAACGTGTTGGCGTGTATGGTGTATGACTGTTTATGTGTAAACGTGTTGGCGTGTATGGTGTATGACTGTTTATGTGTAAAAGTGTTGGCGTGTATGGTGTATGACTGTTTATGTGTAAACGTGTTGGCGTGTATGGTGTATGACTGTTTATGTGTAAAAGTTTTGGCGTGTATGGTGTATGACTGTTTATGTGTAAAAGTGTTGGCGTGTATGGTGTATGACTGTTTATGTGTAAACGTGTTGGCGTGTATGGTGTATGACTGTTTATGTGTAAACGTGTTGGCGTGTATGGTGTATGACTGTTTATGTGTAAACGTGTTGGCGTGTATGGTGTATGACTGTTTATGTGTAAACGTTTTTTGCCTTTATGGTGTATGACTGTTTATGTGTAAAAGTGTTGGCGTGTATGGTGTATGACTGTTTATGTGTAAACGTGTTGGCGTGTATGGTGTATGACTGTTTATGTGTAAACGTGTTGGCGTGTATGGTGTATGACTATTTATGTGTAAACGTGTTGGCGTGTATGGTGTATGACTGTTTATGTGTAAACGTGTTGGCGTGTATGGTGTATGACTGTTTATGTGTAAACGTGTTGGCGTGTATGTTGTATGACTGTTTATGTGTAAAAGTGTTGGCGTGTATGGTGTATGACTGTTTATGTGTAAACGTGTTGGCGTGTATGGTGTATGACTGTTGATGTGTAAACGTGTTGGCGTGTATGGTGTATGACTGTTTATGTGTAAAAGTGTTGGCGTGTATGGTGTATGACTGTTTATGTGTAAAAGTGTTGGCGTGTATGGTGTATGACTGTTTATGTGTAAACGTGTTGGCGTGTATGGTGTATGACTGTTTATGTGTAAACGTGTTGGCGTGTATGGTGTATGACTGTTTATGTGTAAAAGTGTTGGCGTGTATGGTGTATGACTGTTTATGTATAAACGTGTTGGCGTGTATGGTGTATGACTGTTTATGTGTAAAAGTGTTGGCGTGTATGGTGTTTGACTGTTTATGTGTAAAAGTGTTGGCGTGTATGGTGTATGACTGTTTATGTGTAAACGTGTTGGCGTGTATGGTGTATGACTGTTTATGTGTAAACGTGTTGGCGTGTATGGTGTATGACTGTTTATGTGTAAACGTGTTGGCGTGTATGGTGTATGACTGTTTATGTGTAAAAGTGTTGGCGTGTATGGTGTATGACTGTTTATGTGTAAACGTGTTGGCGTGTATGGTGTATGACTGTTTATGTGTAAACGTGTTGGCGTGTATGGTGTATGACTGTTTATGTGTAAAAGTGTTGGCGTGTATGGTGTATGACTGTTTATGTGTAAACGTGTTGGCGTGTATGGTGTATGACTGTTTATGTGTAAACGTGTTGGCGTGTATGGTGTATGACTGTTTATGTGTAAAAGTGTTGGCGTGTATGGTGTATGACTGTTTATGTGTAAACGTGTTGGCGTGTATGGTGTATGACTGTTTATGTGTAAACGTGTTGGCGTGTATGGTGTATGACTGTTTATGTGTAAACGTGTTGGCGTGTATGGTGTATGACTATTTATGTGTAAACGTGTTGGCGTGTATGGTGTATGACTGTTTATGTGTAAACGTGTTGGCGTGTATGGTGTATGACTGTTTATGTGTAAAAGTGTTGGCGTGTATGGTGTATGACTGTTTATGTGTAAACGTGTTGGCGTGTATGGTGTATGACTGTTTATGTGTAAAAGTTTTGGCGTGTATGGTGTATGACTGTTTATGTGTAAAAGTGTTGGCGTGTATGGTGTATGACTGTTTATGTGTAAACGTGTTGGCGTGTATGGTGTATGACTGTTTATGTGTAAACGTGTTGGCGTGTATGGTGTATGACTGTTTATGTGTAAACGTGTTGGCGTGTATGGTGTATGACTGTTTATGTGTAAACGTTTTTTGCCTTTATGGTGTATGACTGTTTATGTGTAAAAGTGTTGGCGTGTATGGTGTATGACTGTTTATGTGTAAACGTGTTGGCGTGTATGGTGTATGACTGTTTATGTGTAAACGTGTTGGCGTGTATGGTGTATGACTATTTATGTGTAAACGTGTTGGCGTGTATGGTGTATGACTGTTTATGTGTAAACGTGTTGGCGTGTATGGTGTATGACTGTTTATGTGTAAACGTGTTGGCGTGTATGTTGTATGACTGTTTATGTGTAAAAGTGTTGGCGTGTATGGTGTATGACTGTTTATGTGTAAACGTGTTGGCGTGTATGGTGTATGACTGTTGATGTGTAAACGTGTTGGCGTGTATGGTGTATGACTGTTTATGTGTAAAAGTGTTGGCGTGTATGGTGTATGACTGTTTATGTGTAAAAGTGTTGGCGTGTATGGTGTATGACTGTTTATGTGTAAACGTGTTGGCGTGTATGGTGTATGACTGTTTATGTGTAAACGTGTTGGCGTGTATGGTGTATGACTGTTTATGTGTAAAAGTGTTGGCGTGTATGGTGTATGACTGTTTATGTGTAAAAGTGTTGGCGTGTATGGTGTATGACTGTTTATGTGTAAAAGTGTTGGCGTGTATGGTGTATGACTGTTTATGTGTAAAAGTGTTGGCGTGTATGGTGTATGACTGTTTATGTGTAAAAGTGTTGGCGTGTATGGTGTATGACTGTTTATGTGTAAACGTGTTGGCGTGTATGGTGTATGACTGTTTATGTGTAAAAGTGTTGGCGTGTATGGTGTATGACTGTTTATGTGTAAAAGTGTTGTCGTGTATGGTGTATGACTGTTTATGTGTAAACGTGTTGGCGTGTATGGTGTATGACTGTTTATGTGTAAACGTGTTGGCGTGTATGGTGTATGACTGTTTATGTGTAAACGTGTTGGCGTGTATGGTGTATGACTGTTTATGTGTAAACATGTTGGCGTGTATGGTGTATGACTGTTTATGTGTAAACGTGTTGGCGTGTATGGTGTATGACTGATTATCCGTGGATTCAGCTCAAGAGCTAGTTCCCGACCCATTTCTGATGTTGTCATCTCTCATATCATCTTTAGTGGTGGCACCAGCGACTACTCCTAGACATCCCATTGCACACGTTGTCTACACCTGTTCCGTGGGTAAGGACCACGTTTGACACTGGTTGCAGGCAGTTGGAACAAACATGATATATACCAGTTGATATTTTGTTGCCAGGCTGTTGTTCGACATAGATTTTCGAACAAAAATTCAATAATCTCACATCATTCATTGATACGTTATCAACAAGTGGCAGCTGACTACAGCAGGAGAGAATATATGAGATGCATGGGGTAGTGTCAGGTAAGACAGGTATGTATGGAGCATGGGGTAGTGTCAGGTAAGACAGGTGTGTATGGGACAAGGGGTAGTGTCAGGTAAAACAGGTATGTATGGAACATGGGGGTAGTGTCAAGTAAGACAGGTATGTATGGAGCATGTGGCAGTGTCAAGTAAGACAGGTATGTATGGAGCATGGGGTAGTGTCAGGTAAGACAGGTGTGTATGGGACAAGGGGTAGTGTCAGGTAAAACAGGTATGTATAGAACATGGGGGTAGTCTCAGGTAAGACAGGTATGTATGGAACATGGGGGTAGTGTCAGGTAAGACAGGTATGTATGGAACATGGGGTAGTGTCAGGTAAGACACGTTTATATGGAACATTAGTGTCAGGTAACACAGGTGTGTATGGAACATGGGGTAGTGTCAGGGAAGACAGGTGTGTATGGAACATGGGGTAGTGTGAGGTAAGACAAGTTTATATGGAACATTAGTTTCAGGTAACACCCGTTTATATGGAACATTAGTGTCAGGTAAGACCCGTTTACATGGAACATTAGTGGCAGGTAAGACCCGTTTATATGGAAAACTAGTGTCAGGTAACACCCGTTTATATGGAACATTAGTGCCAGGTAACACCCGTTTATATGGAACATTAGTGTCCGCTATGACCCGTTTATATGGAACATTAGTGTCGGGTAACACCCGTTTATATGGAACATTAGTGTCCGCTATGACCCGTGTATATGGAACATTAGTGTCAGGTAAGACCCGTTTATATGGAACATTAGTGTCAGGTAACACCCCTTTATATGGAACATTAGTGTCAGGTAAGACCCGTTTCAATGGAACATTAGTGTCAGGTAAGACCCGTTTATATGGAACATTAGTGTCAGGTAAGACCCGTTTATATGGAACATTAGTGTCAGGTAACACCCGTTTATTTGGAATATTAGAGTCAGCTAAGACCCTTTTATATGGACCATGGGGTAGTCTAATTGTTACAGGTTACTCTATCACCACTATTTGTTACAGGTTACTCTATCACCACTAATTGTTACAGGTGACTCTATCACCACTAATTGTTACAGGTTACTCTATCACCACTAATTGTTACAGGTTACTATATCACCACTAATTGTTACAGGTTACTCTATCACCACTAATTGTTACAGGTTACTCTATCACCACTAATTGTTACAGGTTACTCTATCACCACTAATTGTTACAGGTTACTCTATCACCACTAATTGTTACAGGTTACTCTATCACCTGAACTTTCTTTCTTACACTTATCACTTCTTAACTCACAACCCTAATTAGTGTTCATCCCACTCAACCAACTGAAATATCTCCCAAGAGTTTCCTACAAATAGCACAGGTATTTCTCTTGTTCTTAATTAACCCCATGAACTATCACGTGATCAATTCTAGCTATTGTTCCATCCACAGTCCTATCTGACTCTGAGTTGATATAATTCCATCTAGCTAATCTGTTCTGTCAATATTTTGGTCCTCGCTCGTCTGGTGGCGTTATGTTCCTCCTCTCAGCACATGCAACGTCTGTGTCTTTATAGGCTCTTGTCTCGTCTTCACGTCAGAAAGATGATTTCAGCTATTAGTTGTGGCTCCTCTTCTCCGTCGTCTAGTCAGGAACTCAGGAGTTCTTGCACCGTGGTGGTTCTCCAACTGACTTTTAACGCCTTTGGTTACAGGCGTTCTCATGTCTACGGCATACGACATTGGTTCTGTTCCGGTATTTGTCAGGTCAAGAGTAACACTTTGGTTACGATGTGTTGTCGGAACGACACGTCTCCTTCTAACGAGCATGCCGTCGAATGCCCCTCTAGTCAGCGCCACGTGTGACACTGGGCCAACGTCGATTTACCAGGACAACACACACAGTCAAATTTATACACGTGTGTGGTCTCTAGTTCCCTCTCAGTGACTAGAGTGTGCTTCGGTAACTTTTCTGTTGTACTAGAGCTATTTTATCTCTGTGGTCTAACTACTCACTCCAGCCGATTTTACCCACCATGTTCTCACTATCCTACAAACTGCCCGGTAGTCTATCCCCAATACTCTGATCCTGTAATTTATATACCCTATTCGTCCGCGATTCGGTCAATGACTTCTATTTATCTTCAGTTCTCGGGCCTGAACTTCCCCTGAACCATTGCGCCGCTAAAGAAATGATACCTTGTCTTGAAATTTCTATGTGACCTAAATGGTCGTGAGATTTCCCAGTATGATCGTGAGAAATTACTATTTGGCTGGGTACACTTTTAATACTATCATTATTGAAGAATTTCGAACACTGACTGTTCTATGAACTCCGTCTGTCGCACAGGGTTCTAAAGTTATGCGTGGGTACCACGGACTGTGTTTATAGAGCTTCCCTGACCCTGGATCGTTGGCCACTTGTAACTCTGTTACACAATATAAGACACGTATATATGAAATCTCTGACACGGCGGTATGTTCTGACCTTAACCTAAAGGGTTGCTGAGCAGAGTAATTGTCGACTTTAGCAAACACATTTCTCTAGACTGCAGTGCTAAATCAAATTGTCCACATTTGTAGAAGTCTACAAACAGGCTGTGATGCTAACAAGAGTCCATGGACAGACTGCAGCACTAGATAATAGTCCCCTTTTGCTAGATGTCAACAGACTGAATGTCTACCGGGAAGGGCCCACATACATGCTGCCACACTACAAGAAATGGTCCACATTTGAAACAAGCCCACAGACAGGCCGCATTGCTGAAGAGAATGGTCCACAACTGCAACAAGTCCACAGACTTGGTCTCTACTTACTTCAGCTGGAAGTTAAACAATGATATTGCTCGTGCAAACACTGCACCGAGAACATGAAAGGCGACCCAGGCAGCAGTCAAGGATTCGATGCTACTGAAACCAAACATGTATAGCGTAAGACAGTATTTCACAACCTCGGTCACGTGACACATCAGTTGGTAACGGCACCGAAACAACATACGGGTGACCGTGACGTAACCTGAGTGGGACACGCCTCAAGAACATAACTGAATGTTTACATTGTTTAATAAACGTTTATTAGTTATTGAAACCTGTTGTTTTCAGGAAAAGCAAAGTAAACTGACAGAAATAGAAGACTAATAGTCCCGACTTGATTGTACCTGGACGCCGCCATACCTGCTCAGTGCCTTTCATATCTGAAAATACAGAGGGCAGAATATGTCCTTCGGCGATCCCTTGCGGCTCCCAATGTCCCAGTGACTGTGTCAGGTACCCATTTACAGCTGAGTCGAGTAAGAGAAGCAGTTATACCCGGTCTATTAAGCTGACCGGGACATAGGATTTGAACCAATGACGCTATGGTTGTGCTCACCACGCATTGACCACGCCCATCCCCAAATAGAAGAATTTCCTAACGTGAACATCTCACTGGGGTCAAGATGCTGAGCAGAGCATGAGCCGCAGTGGTCAGCGATCCATAGCTCACTGCTAGCGTCGGGCCAGCGAACCAGAGCTACAAACAGGCTTCTACACCTCCACGCGGTGATCCTGGATAACAGGCTGCAGCAGGGCTGACTGGCTAAGTAGAAGGGATCGAATAGGGAAGGCTAACCCGGTACTCAAAAATGCTTGCTAAAGTCGAATATGTCGGACCGAAAGGAGCAAATGTTGCTGTGAAACTGTAAACTACGGCACAACGTTCTCCGGCAACATCATGGTACCCGCAGAGGTCGTTCGTGGCTTGGTAGCGAAAGTGAGAGAACGTTCAGGGTTTGGTAGCGGGAGTGAGAGAACGTATAGGGCTTGGTAGCGGGAGTGATAACACGTTTAGGGCTTGGTAGCGGCAGTGAGAGAATGTTTAGGGCTTGGTAGCGGGAGTGAGAGAATGTTCATGGCTTGGTAGCGAGAGTGATAGAACGTTCATGGGTTGGTAGCAGGAGTGAGAGAACGAACGAAAACGAAGAAGAAAAAGAAATATCTCGATGTTTGTTTCTCCATCAATTACCTTCTTATTTCATTTGTCCATGGTCGTCCCCGCCACCTTGGCAGCAGTGTCTTCCCTCTCTCTATCTGACCAATCAAGGCTCGGTAAAGCGAGACTGGTCATTGTATTGCCTGTCCCAATATATTCTTACATCCTGGCCCACTGAACCAATCTGTCTTTATGGATATTACAAACAGTGGCCCAGTAAAACTGACGTAACTCACTCAATGACCGACGTCACTAGATTATTCTGTCCTGGCAACATGGCGCCGGATATGAGTATAAACAAAACGCTGCCAATAAAAGAAGCCATTTTCTCCGCTCACCGATTCCTCATTTACCCATCATCACAAGTCTGGAGCCAACGTGAGCCGACTCCGCCTCTGATAGAACAACAGTTTGGTCTAATTCGTCTCTGGCTCGAGATCTAGGCCCAGCCTGATTACAACTGACAGACGGAGGTCAGAACAAGCGCGCAGGTACTCAATAAGGCTGTTCTATCCAGATCTGGCGAACAGGCTACAAATATGTTCAGGGGTCAAATTAGGCTTATCATTAATTTGATAAGTGGATGGTTGTGAGAACTTGTGATAAGATTGAACAAAGTGAGGCAGACGTAGACACACCCAACTACCCCCTTCCCCAAACACACAACTCACCCACACTCACACCCACACCCACACTCACACCCACACTAACACTCACACCCCCACTCACACCCACACCCACACTCACACTCACACTCCCACCCACACTCACACCCACACCCACACTCACACCCACACTCACACTCACATTCCCACCCACACTCACACCCACACTAACACTCACACTAACACCCACACCCACACTCACACCCACACTAACACTCACACCCACACTCACACCCACACTAACACTCACACCCACACTAACACCCACACCCACACTCACACCCACACTAACACTCACACCCACACTAACACTCACACCCACACTAACACCCACACCCACACCCACACTCACACCCACAATCACACCCACACTCACACCCACACCACACTCACACTCACACTCACACCCACACCCACACTCACACCCACACTCACACTCACACCCACACCCACACTCACACTCACACCCACACTCACACCCACACCCACAATCACAGCCTCTCTCTGTTCATCCCTAACATGTAGGAGGAGGAGCACTCGCTCTGGTCTGGCTGTTGTGGGAGCGATGTTTTAGCCAGATATCGAGTATTACAGATGTTATCGAGACGACTGGAGATAGCGCAATATGCAGATTTATCAATTATCAAACATGTTAGTCAGGGTCAGGCACACTAAACTTATCAAACATGTTAGTCAGGGTCAGGCACACTGAACTTATCAAACATGTTAGTCAGGGTCAGGCACACTAAACTTATCAAACATGTTAGTCAGGGTCAGGCACACTAAACTTATCAAACATGTTAGTCAGGGTCAGGCACACTAAACTTATCAAACATGTTAGTCAGGGTCAGGCACACTGAACTTATCAAACATGTTAGTCAGGGTCAGGCACACTTAACTTATCAAACATGTTAGTCAGGGTCAGGCACACTAAACTTATCAGACACGTTAGTCAGGCTCAAGCACACTAAACTTATCAAACACGTTAGTCAGGCTCAAGCACACTAAACTTATCAAACATGTTAGTCAGGCTCAGGCAAAATATACTGGCCAATACCCTCAACTCAGCTTTCTAGTAGCCCTCCCAGGAAATGGGCTGTTTTCATGGAAGCCTGGCTAACTAGGTGAGGGATCGACGTGGTCCCCGTAGTAGTCAGCGACACGCAGATAAAGCCAAGCATAGCACAACCGCCTGGAGGATAAAGTACCACCTTCATTAGCACGCTCGAATGTGAGGAAAGCTACTTCAGCCCGCCAATTAACGCCCTGTTCAGTGCGCATAGAAGAGTAACCTACTCATTGTGGGCATCGACAACAACAACAACACAGCGTGTGAGTCATGCTTTAAGCATCTCTCCCGGGCCGTGTTGCACTAGAAGACTGAGCTGTTATTGTTGTTGTTTGTAGTCGTGTCTAAATTACACCATCACACCAAAACAGACGCTGTCTTCGGCTAGGCCGAAGGGCCCCAATCTTGTGAAGTTCAGCCGCGTGAACTAGAACGTGAAAATTGGACACAGGTTTAAGCGAAGTGCTGATCCATAAAACCGATGTCCAGGTCAGGATAATCGGAAGGAAGAGAACACAACATACGAACGAATTAACCAGTCCAAATGGAAAACAACAACTCATGTCCGTGAATACAAGTGTAAGTCGTCGACTAGTGTGGATTCCAGGCAAATTCGCAGTCTGGCGGCATCTATAATGAGCTAAAACACTAGAGCAATGTGGACCCACAGCCGGTAAAGCGCCATCTTTGCCACTCATTTTCTTACATACATACATACATACACACATACGAGTACATACAAACATACATACAAACATACATACATACGTACATACATACACACATACGAGTACATACACACATTCGAGTACATACAAACATACATACATGGATACATATATAAATAAAAAATACACACATACACACATAAATACGTAAATACAAACATACATACATATATAACTACGTACATACATACATATACACAAATAAATACGTACATACATACATACATAAATACGTACATACATACATACATATATACATCCAAACATACATACATACATACATAAATACGTACATACATACATACATACTTCTATATATCTGCCATCTCCCGCTAGCGGCCATACATAACCTACACTATGTTATAGAACGGCTTGTCTCACATCCTGCCCTAGTTACAACAAACGCTAATAATGGATGGTGATTGTAATAACCAAAAGATATGCTAAGATGGCAAGATTCCCTCCATATTTGACCTAATCACAATCCCATTAATAACTCCATTAAAATTCATTGTCAAATTTTCTATTAACGATACTATCATTGTCCTTATCGTTTACACAGAGCCGGCCATTTTTGGGCCCACGTGATGGACATCCACTTGACAAGAACTGATTCACGCCGCCTTATCGCTGTTTTTGTTCCCTCCCTCGGACTCTTCACGTTTCACTCTGAACCCGGCAAGGCTGCCAGTCATGGCCAGAGGAAGAACTTTTTTTCAAATTAATGCTCAAATCTCTGGGCAACAATCAATACTCACGGATAAGAAATGAAATAATGAAACTTAACCCCTCTAGAATAAGACGTTTTTACATGACATTCTCAACTCTTGAAAGAGATCACAGAAAACAGACGGAACTAGCCCGGTATGTGATATAAAATATCTCCACATAATGGATTCCCTTTGATCTATCATTTCTCCACAAAGAAGGCCACATGTGACATTGAAGTCTATTCCAGGTTTATTAACTTGAGAAATTGTGTTGGCCCTGGAGAAGGCTTCATTAGAGCTCGGCCTGGGCAGTCAGAAATAAATGACTCAGAAGAACGTGAAGGATTTCAATTTGCAGCGCAGTTTGTGAGATATGTTTCCATGACAACACAGAGATATCTGGAACTAGCTTTTACTTGGCACGGGCAATGACGGGCCAGGGGGCAACCAGAGATCTCTGCTTCTGTCACATGGAATCAAGCACGTGCTGTGAACGCCCCCTTGGCTTGATCACAGAACAAATAAGAATTGTCGTGACCCAGACGACAAAAGATGGCCTCTATTGGATCAAACACGACATTTTGAGTATACAGAAAATGAGCCCAATTACATATTTTAAACGAAATTTTTAGAATTTGAAATTAGTTTCAAATTTTCAAGGTATAAATTTGTTTCACTCTTCATTTAAAAATATTGGATACAAAATGTTTTGTTAAATGAAGGAGGGACAGTAACACATACATTGTGTATAAATCACACAATCATTTGTATGGGTTAGCGTATTTGGTGTCTGGTCTTGAGTATGTTTACCTTGGCTTGTGTTTGGCCTTGAGTATGTTTAGCTTGCTCAACTCTGGCCTTGAATATGTTTACCTTGGCTCGTGTTTGGCCTTGAATATGTTTACCTTGCTCAAGCCTAGCCTTGAATACATTAAGCTTGTCCGGTTTTGGGCTTTGAGTTGTTTACTTTGGCTCGTGTTTGGTCTTGAATATGTTTACCATTTGGATATATAAATCTCAAAGAAATATGTGTGACCTAGAACTTTGGTTAGATAGAACTTAATAGAGGCTGCGGCAGAACAAAAGATCATATGTCGATAATAACATTAACAGGTAAGGTTCGGCATACCTACTAACTTTGCTTAAATCATTTCCGGCATATCCAGGTGTATCTGCCATCATTTCCGGCATATCCAGGTGTATCTTACAACATTCTCAATATATCCAGGTGTATCCTACAACATTCTCAATATATCCAGGTGTATCTTACAACATTCTCAATATATCCAAGTGTATCTTACAATATTATCAATTTATCCAGGTATAGTTTACATCATTATGAATCTATTCAGGTGTGTCTTACATTATTCTCAATCTATCCAGGTGTTTATGGTTCTTGGTTTTAGTTGTTCGTCTTTCTACAGACTAAGTCCAGATTCTGTATGGTCCTTCTTTCTCTAGACTCTACCAGATATTCTACTCAAGTAACTGCGACTATGTGCCCAGCCAGCGTCCATTCCATCTTCACGTTCTTTATGTTACTTGAACATTGACGTGTTTGAAATGTGTCCATGACATTAGCAGCTTGTGTCTTGATCCTGTCTTGACATGTGTCCATGACGTGGCCGCTTGTGTCTTGATCCTGTCTTGACATGTGTCCATGACATTAGCAGCTTGTGTCTTGATCCTGTCTTGACATGTGTCCATGACATTAGCAGCTTGTGTCTTGATCCTGTCTTGACATGTGTCCATGACGTGACCGCTTGTGTCTTGATCTTGTCTTGACATGTGTCCATGACGTGGCCGCTTGTGTCTTGATCTTGTCTTGACATGTTTCGTCCACAAGTCATCTAGGGAACCTTGTTGAAGAATGTCTCTGGGCCTGGACATCTGCTTCTATCATCCACGGGACTTTCGTTCATCCCTCACAGGTATGAGGAACAGCCATGTCTCTGTTAATCCAGTTGAAATACGTTAGGTTAGTTTATTGACCCAGTTGCGTACACCACATCCAGGCACAGGGCCTACACTTAGTCCGCATATATGTGGTTCTCTCCCGGTATGTGGTTCTCTTCCGGTATGTGGTTCTCTCCCGGTATGTGATTCTCTCCCGGTATGTCGTTCTCTCCCGGTATGTGATTCTCTCCCGGTATGTGGTTCTCTCTCGGTATGTCGTTCTCATGCCCAAACATTGTGCACTAGTTTTGCTTGATCCCAGCCACGACATATGTACTTACGTCACGAGTTCTATGAGGACCAAACATGCCTGAGGAGGTCTCTGCATGCTCAGGTGAAACTGATCGCAGGTAAATACTGCACATTCCGATGCTACCAAATGCGGCGCATAAGTAACATGGTGATAGGCCCATACTATGTTGTAACCCACGACACTTAGTGGATGACGTGGTCAGACTGAACTCAGGACCACTCAGGTGCGAAGCCAGGGCGATAACCACTGCGCTACGCGGCTCCCCGTGCATTACATCAAATGGCATTACGTTCTATGTTTTGGGCACATAATTGACATCTCGACAATCTGGGCAGATCCATATCGTGACAGTTCTAGTTCCACGTGAAGCATACGCGTTTAGGGCAGGGGCGATTGGGTTAGCGACTATGTTTGCTAAAAACCAAAGAATTGCTTATATAGTGTTGTTTGTCAATTATTTCCGAAGAGGACCACATTGTCATCTGTCAATCCTAGGTGGCTGATCAAACTAATCCGAGCTCGAATGCGTCTGTCACCCAGCGGACAGAGAAGCACTGTCCGACCGTCACATTGAGGGCAGTGAAACACTGTCTGGCCGTCAGGTGGAGGCAACTCGTCTCTTGCTTTTCGTGTGGACCGTCTCTTGCCGTTCGTGTGGACCGTCTCTATGCAGCTTCCTTGTATCTTGTCTGATCCATATGGCCGTGCCAGAAGAGACTTTACTACGCCAGGCAGGGCGATCAGCAGCAATGTTTTCCCAGTCAATGTCGCAGTTCTTCAGCGAGGCTCTCAGAGTGTCTTTGTTAAGTTTTATTTTGCCACTATGAGATCGCTTGCCTGACTCAAGCTCGCCATAGAATATTTTCTTTGGAAGCCGATCATCTGATAAGCGGACATTTTCAGTCCATCTAAGCTGCGATTTGGATAGAGTTGTGTGGACGCTCGTCATGCCAGCCCGCTAAAGAACTTCTACATCTGTGATCTTATCTTGCCGTTTTATGTTCAGCAGTTTCTTAGACAACCCAGATGGAAGTGGTCAAGCGTCTTCACATCGACTGTACACAGTCCAGGTGTCACAGGTGTACAGAAGAGTTGGTAGGACGACTGTACACAGTCCAGGTGTCACAGGTGTACAGAAGAGTTGGTAGGACGACTGTACACAGTCCAGGTGTCACAGGTGTACAGAAGAGTTGGTAGGACGACTGTACACAGTCCAGGTGTCACAGGTGTACAGAAGAGTTGGTAGGACGACTGTACACAGTCCAGGTTTCACAGGTGTACAGAAGAGTTGGTAGGTCGACTGCGGCATAAACCTTCAATTTGGTTATAAGCTTAATTCCTCTCCGGCCTCAAACCGAGGATCGTAATTTTCCAAATGCTACACGTGCTTTGGCTATTCTCGAGCTTACTTCCTCATCAATGTGGACTGCTTTGGAGAGTGTGTTACCAAGGTATGCACAGTTCTACCGAATGTAGTTTCTGACCATTGCTAGTGATAGATGGCTCACTGTACCCAGTTCTTGTGGCTGCTTGGTGCAGCACTTCAGTTTTGCTGGTAGAGATTGTGAGAATAAAGTTAACGCAAGCTGCTGCAAACATGTCAACAGTACATTGCATCCAGTCTCCTAATGAGCATTGAGAGCGCAGTCATCAGCAAAGAGACGTTTACACATGGTCTCAATTTGTGCCTTTGTTGTTGCCCGCAGTCTCCTGAGGTTGAATAACTCACCGGGGTCAAGGTGCTGGTCAGCGCATGAGCTGCATTGGTCAGCGACCCATAGCTGACTGCTAGCGTCAGGGCCAGCGAACTAGAGCTGCCAAGACCCTTCTACACCTCGACGTTGTGATCCTGGATAACAGGCTGCAGCAGGGCAGACTGGCTAAGGAGAAGGGATCGAAGAGGGAATGCTAACCCGGTACTCAAAAAATGCTTGCTGAAGTCGGATGTGTTGGACCGAAAGGTGCAAATATCGCAGCCAAGCTGTAAACTACGACACAACGCAATCCGTTCTCTGGACTACATTCTGCCACTTAAGCCCTTTCAGGGTTTGGTAGCGGGAGATTGAGAACGAACGCAGAAGAAGAAGAAGAAAAAGAAGAAGAAGAAGAGGAAGAAGAATAACTCACCGTCTAGGCGATAGCATCACTGCGTCACTGCCCTTGAATGCATCATCAACATGGCAGCAAACATCAGCTGGGTAGGGGCTAGGATGCATTCTTGTTTCACTCCATTTGAAACACTAAAGGGGTGAGGGTATTCCCCCATGATCCTGGACATTCCATTGTACGACAAGTGGCTGGACGAAACCAGTACTCCTCCATGTACCACTCTACAAACTGTATCTGCATACATACCATGTATGTGGGTTAAATACTTCTTTGGTATTCCATATTGGTATTCCATATTGGTATTCCATAGTGGTATTCCATATTGGTATTCCATAGTGGTATTCCATATTGGTATTCCATAGTGGTATTGCATATTGGTATTCCATAGTGGTATTCCATAGTCGTTTTCCATATTGGTATTCCATATTGGTATTCCATAGTGGTATTCCATATTTTGGTATTTACTAGATTCTTAACAATTGAAGAATTGTGTATTCTCTCACAATTTGTGATAGTAATGCCCCACCCCCCCCACCCCTCGCCCCCTTTCACAAAACACTCTTCCCATTCTCCCCCCACAAATCTCCCCCAAAACAACCCAGCTGACAATCGAGGAAGCCAATAGAAACTTGCAATTGTGGCTTTGTTCTTATGTGATAGGGCCTGCTGTCCGTGCGACCAAGCAAGCTACTGCTAGTAGGAAGACAGCCGGCTACAGAAGAGAGGTTAGCACCGCCTCCTCCTCCACCCCCACCCTCGTCTCTGTCTCCAAACGCACACACATTATGTCCAGTCCCGCTACAGAAGAGAGGTTAGCACCGCCTCCTCCTCCACCCCCACCCTCGTCTCTGTCTCCAAACGCACACACATTATGTCCAGTCCCGCTACAGAAGAGAGGTTAGCACCGCCTCCTCCTCCACCCCCACCCTCGTCTCTGTCTCCAAACGCACACACATTATGTCCAGTCCCGCTACAGAAGAGAGGTTAGCACCGCCTCCTCCTCCACCCCCACCCTCGTCCCTGTCTCCAAACACACACACATTATTTCCAGTCCCGCTCTCCTTCCTCGAATGTCCCCGACACTTCACTTTAATTGTGTGAGACGTCACTAAGTAGGTCAAACCTGGCCCCAAGTCGTTAAGTTTCCACGTTTCACACTTCGGACACATGCCATTTCAGATCTGAGTTGAGCACGTATGGATTATCTGGATTGTCTCCTGATCTAGCATCTGCTGGGTAAAACGTTCCCCGTGTTAATCTCTGACGTTTTGTTACATTCAGAGAGAGAGAGGGAGAGATAGAGTGAGAGAGGGAGGGAAGGAGAGAGAGTGATATAGAGGAAAAGAGAGTGAGAGAAGGGCAGAGGGAGAGAAGGAGAGAGAGAGCGAGAGGGAGAGAGATAGGGAACGCGAAGGAGAGGGACAGGGAGGGAGAGGGAGGGAGAGAGAGGGAGGCAGAGGGAGAGGGATAGAGGGAGAAAGAGAGCGGGATAGAGAACGAGAGAAACAGCGATGTACATATTATTAAAGCTGGGAGTATTATCGGAAACTAAAGCAGGGAATGTCTGAAAGAGTTGCAGGACATTGGAAAGAACAAATTGGGACTTCACAAGAGAAGGAGGACATTAAGTGGGTAACTACAGAGTGACCTCTATGGAACTTAGCTAAACGCTAGAAACGGTTTCCTGCTCGTCCGACATCCATCTAGGACATGTGCAAGCGTTAGTTTGGTTCATGTCCGGCTGTCACTTTGACCAGATCAGTTGGTGGTGTTATCTTCTGACAGTGATACAGCTGTGATATATCTTGGTGGTGATAGCTTTGTGTGCTGATCTCTTTCCGATGTAATTTCTCTGTGGGGTGATATATGTGATATCTCTTTGATGTAATTTCTCTGTGGGGTGATATATGTGATATCTCTTTGATGTAATTTCTCTGTTTAGTAATATCTGTGATCTCCCTTTGATGTAATTTCTCTGATTAGTAATATCTGTGATCTCCCTTTGATGTAATTTCTCTGATTAGTAATATCTGTGATCTCCGTTTGATGTAATTTCTCTGATTAGTAATATCTGTGATCTCCCTTTGATGTAATTTCTCTGATTAGTAATATCTGTGTTCTCCATTTGATGTGATACTATTGTATTGTGTCACATATACGTTGGCTCTATGTGTTGATATGTGTATGTGCATATTCACTTTCGTAGTGATACTTGTCATCCTTGCTGACCTGGAAGCAAATGATTGACTGTCTAACACGTCTAAATCGAACACACCGACAACACAGCCGCTGTACGAGTTGTGAATTTAGTAACACCCTTATTTGAGATAGGAATAAACGACTAATATAGCATACATATCGATTTGTGATACCATTGTAATTGAACATTTATCGGAGTAGGCAGTCTCAGGAGGGCACACGCATGGCATATTAGGTGCATCTGATTGACACGCTGGATGACCAATACTTCACGAGACTTCTATCATTGATCATGTTTCAGAGACTATTGACAGGATTAGTAGCCTATGAGATCAGCCAGCATATGTCTCTCGGAGTTCAAGTATGGGGTGGACGCTGAGCTGTCCCGTCTACAGACATCAGCTACTGATCGTGACTCGGACGACACCAGTAGGGTGGATCAAACTAGACGGAGCAGCCAATGCATGAGAGACAAGGGAAGAAGCAGCCAAAGTATGAGAGGATTTGGAGAAGCCAAGGCATGAGAGAGAAGACGGAACAGTCAAGGTATGATAGAGAAGACGGAACAGCCAAGGTATGAGAGAGAAGACAGAACAGCCAAAGTATGAGAGAGAAGACGGGACAGCCAAAGTATGAGAGACAGGAGAAGGAGCAGCCAAAGTATGAGAGACAGGAGAAGGAGCAGCCAAAGTATGAGAGACAGGGAAAAGAGCAGCAACAATATTGACAGGAGAAGGAGCAGCCAAAGTATGAGAGGAGTTGGAGAAGCCAAGATATGAGAGAGAAGACGGAACAGCCAAGGTATGAGAGAGAAGATAGAACAGCCAAGGTATGAGAAACAGGAGAAGGAGCAGCCAAAGTATGAGAGACAGGAGAAGGAGCAGCCAAAGTATGAGAGACAAGAGAAGGAGCAGCCAAAGTATGAGAGACAGGAGAAGGAGCAGCCAGAAGTATGAGACAAGAGAAGGAGCAGCCAAAGTATGAGAGACAGGGAAAGGAGCAGCAACAATATTAGAGACAGGAGAAGGAGCAGCCAAAGTATTAGAGGAGTTGGAGAAGCCAAGGTATGAGAGAGAAGACGGAACAGCCAAGGTATGAGAGAGAAGACGGAACAGCCAAGGTATGAGAGAGAAGACGGAACAGCCAAGGTATTAGAGACAGGGAAAGGAGCAGCCAAGGTATGAGAGACAGGGAAAGGAGCAGCCAAAGTATGAGAGACAGGAGAAGGAGCAGCCAAAGTATGAGAGACAGGAGAAGGAGCAGCCAAAGTATGAGAGACAGGAGAAGGAGCAGCCAAAGTATGAGAGACATGAGAAGGAGCAGCCAAAGTATGACAGACAGGAGAAGGAGCAGCCAAGGTATGAGAGAGAAGATGGAGCAGCTAAGTATGAGAGAGAAGACGGAGCAGTCAAGTATGAGAGAGAAGTTGGAGCAGTCTAGGTATGAGAGAGAAGTTGGAGCAGTCAAGTATGAGAGAGAAGTTGGAGCAGTCTAGGTATGAGAGAGAAGTTGGAGCAGTCAAGTATGAGAGAGAAATTGGAGCAGTCAAGTATGAGAGAGAAGTTGGAGCAGTCAAGTATGAGAGAGAAGTTGGAGCAGTCAAGTATGAGAGAGATGATGGAGCTGTCAAGTATGATAGAGATGATGGAGCAGTCAAGTATGAGAGAGAAGTTGGAGCAGTCAAGTATGAGAGAGATGATGGAGCAGTCAAGTATGAGAGAGATGATGGAGCAGTCAAGTATGAGAGAGATGATGGAGCAGTCAAGTATGAGAGACAGGGAGGACAAGGAAAAATCTGAGCTGTTCCGCCTACTGACACCTACTGACATCTACTGACACCTACTGACACCTACTGACATCTACTGCCACCTACTGACATCATGTACTTTAATCGACATACATGGATAATCTGATTCGCTAGGGAGGAAGCACTTGAGCCTGAATCCATTTGGTTTGCTCCTGGGATCTGGAGAAAAGGAAAAACTTCAACCAGAAGAACCCATTTAATTTGCTCCTGGGATCTGGAGAAAAGGATCAACTTCAACCAGAAGAACCCATTTGGTTTGCTCCTGGGATATGGAGAAAAGGATCAACTTCAACCAGAAGAAACCATTTGGTTTGGTCATGGGATATGGAGAAAAGGATCAACTTCAACCAGAAGAACTCATTTGGTTTGCTCCTGGAATCTGGAGAAAAGGATCAACTTCAACCAAAAGAACCCATTTGGTTTGCTCCTGGGATCTGGAGAAAAGGATCAACTTCAACCAGAAGAACCCATTTGGTTTGCTCCTGTGATCTGGAGAAAAGGATCAACTTCAACCAGAAGAAAACATTTGGTTTGCTCCTGGGATGTGGAGAAAAGGATCAACTTCAACCAGAAGAACCCATTTGGTTTGCTCCTGGAATCTGGAAAAAAAAGGATCAACTTCAACCAGAAGAACCCATTTGGTTTGCTCCTGGGATCTGGAGAAAAGGATCAACTTCAACCAGAAGAAACCATTTGGTTTGCTCCTGGGATCTGGAGAAAAGGATCAACTTCAACCAGAAGAACCCATTTGGTTTGCTCCTGGGATGTGGAGAAAAGGATCAACTTCAACCAGAAGAACCCATTTGGTTTGCTCCTGGGATCTGGAGAAAAGGTTCAACTTCAACCAGAAGAACCCATTTGGTTTGCTCCTGGGATATGCAGAAAAGGATCAACTTCAACCAGAAGAACCCATTTGGTTTGCTCCTGGGATCTGGAGAAAAGGATCAACTTCAACCAGAAGAACCCATTTGGTTTGCTCCTGGGATCTGGAAAAAAGGAACAACTTCAACTAGAAGAAACCATTTGGTTTGCTCCTGGGATCTGGAGAAAAGGATCAACTTCAACCAGAAGAACCCATTTGGTTTGCTCCTGGGATCTGGAGAAAAGGATCAACTTCAACCAGAAGAACCCATTTGGTTTGCTACCGGGATCTGGAGAAAAGGATCAACTTCAACCAGAAGAACCCATTTGGTTTGCTCCTGTGATCTGGAGAAAAGGATCAACTTCAACAAGAAGAAACCATTTGGTTTGCTCCTGGGATGTGGAGAAAAGGATCAACTTCAACCAGAAGAACCCATTTGGTTTGCTCCTGGAATCTGGAAAAAAAAGGATCAACTTCAACCAGAAGAACCCATTTGGTTTGCTCCTGGGATCTGGAGAAAAGGATCAACTTCAACCAGAAGAAACCATTTGGTTTGCTCCTGGGATCTGGAGAAAAGGATCAACTTCAACCAGAAGAACCCATTTGGTTTGCTCCTGCGATGTGGAGAAAAGGTTCAACTTCAACCAGAAGAACCCATTTGGTTTGCTCCTGGGATATGCAGAAAAGGATCAACTTCAACCAGAAGAACCCATTTGGTTTGCTCCTGGGATCTGGAGAAAAGGATCAACTTCAACCAGAAGAACCCATTTGGTTTGCTCCTGGGATCTGGAAAAAAGGATCAACTTCAACTAGAAGAAACCATTTGGTTTGCTCCTGGGATGTGGAGAAAAGGATCAACTTCAACCAGAAGAACCCATTTGGTTTGCTCCTGGGATCTGGAGAAAAGGATCAACTTCAACCAGAAGAACCCATTTGGTTTGCTACCGGGATCTGGAGAAAAGGATCAACTTCAACCAGAAGAACCCATTTGGTTTGCTCCTGGGATTTGGAGAAAAGGTTCAACTTCAACCACAAGAACCTATTTGGTTTGCTTGTGGGTTTGCTGATTTAGCTCCTGTACACTTTGAAGTCAAGATTAAGTTTGTACTGCTGATCTCTCATTAGCCAGGTCAAACCAGATGAGAGCAGCCATCAGCGCTCATTGGATGGTTAAGTATCGAGGTTTGGGAACTAGTGCACCGCTTGGTAGCATCACGCGCCAGCTTGTCATTGGTTCCAGAAACGCCGATTTGTCTTCAGACCTTTAGAAGCCAGTGAAAACAAAACACAGTAAGCCCTTAGACAGATCGGGAGACTTAAAATGTGACCATTGTGACATTGTGAGGCTGCTAATTAGCGAGGCTGGACACAAATGGCAAGACAACTGTTTCCTGCAAATGTTAAGGCAAGATCGACTGACGGTCTACGGCAAGATCGACTGACGGTCTACGGCAAGATCGACTGACGGTCTACGGCAAGATCGACTGACGGTCTACGGCAAGATCGACTGACGGTCTACGGTCGTCTGTTTGCTTCAACCATATTGAGACAAGACATGAACGGGTCCCATATCGGGGATTGATAAAAGCCACAACCATGATTAGTTTGTACATGAACATTACAGTAAAATGTTAAGTTCTCACAACCCCCACCCTCTCATTTCTCTCCCTTTCCCTCTCTCTTCCTCCCCATTCCCTCAACCCAAACCTCTAGTCTATAAGAACCCCTAACGAGTCCTCCTCGCTGAGACCTCTCCAGGTGTGTATGTTACGCACACTAACTCTCTATTAGTTGTCAGTCATCGACCCCAGATCATTAATGTCAAAAAGACTGACAGACTTCATTTCTAGCGACCAGTAATCAATAATCTCCTTTTTTGTCGCTTTGAAAAAAAACCGCCATCTCTTCCATCGGTGTTATCTTTCCAGACGAGAGCAGAATAGACAAGGTCAAACTGGTTTTCTCAACAAACGGACCAACCAGGGGGATTCAATGTGAACTACGGTTAAGTGACTGAATGGTCCCTAAGAGATCAAAACTAGAGATTGATGAATTATCTATATCTACACAATAGATCAGGTCTGGTCAGATCATCCCGTAATCGGTGCGATCGTTGGGGCACACATGAAGACATCCTCACCAACCCACGCCACCCTTCTCTGTTAGCGGCCGCTGCCTGTGCCTCTTCTTGTTGAAGATTGGCCCATTCTGTAACAGTTCCCGCCGGAGCAAGGGGAGTTAGGACAGGGGTAATGCTGATACCTGAACATGTTAAAGCTTAAAGCTACCTGAATGCGTGTCAATGTCACTCACCGTCTCAACAAAGGAGAACAGAGTTGGGGTAAGGAGTGTGGACAGGTAGAAACTGACCGCTGGTCTGTCGATTTGGGTAGGGGGAGATTGATTGACAGACGGATTGGCAGCGGGGCTTGCTGCGAGAGAATGAGTGACAGGTGTGCAAAGTGTTTCGCTCCAATAAGACTGAATATAGTCATTCCCTGAAATCCATTGGCCGAGCTCGGACTTTGCTTGAGTGTATATAACTCGAGAGAAAGCTTGGCTCAGCAGGCTGGATGGAGAGGAGACTGGATAGAGAAGAGAGAGAGAGAGAGAGAGAGAGAGAGAAAGAGAGACTGAATGTAGATAGTATGTTTAGTTCACCGACTTAGATAGGGGAGAGATTGATAGACTGTTGCACGAATGTTAGTGATAGAACAGGATCGCTTAAATAGGTGTGTGAGTTTTGCATTAATAGATAATCTGAACGTGTGTTGTAAGCAAGGACACACTGTGAACGAGTTATGTCGAGATCGCCCGCCTGAGGGGATTTGAGTGAGGAAGAGTATTTGATACGGTGTGCCGAGGACGCAGTTAAGGCGATGTGTGTGTGTGATGTAATTGCAAGGCAATAGAACTGGGTTTAGATAGTTGGGAATTCCATCAATAGCTCATGCTTAAACTTTCCGCTTTATTTAATATTTATATTAACTTATATATAACATAGGAATAATTAGTTAAGATGATATGTTTTTAATTGTGTTTGTAATTCCACTACTCATTTTTATGATATGAATATTATGTAATAAATATGCCATCTGCTGTGTGCTATATTATTTGCAGTGTGTGGTCGTGATGATGTGGATGAGTGTGAGAATGTTCTAAGTTGGAATAACGGCCAGGGCAAACAGTGGGATCTGTTACAATTCTTTTATGTTGTCCTCCCCCCTCTTTTTGGGCCGGCCTCTTCGTCGTCTGCCTTGCACCTTTCCGTGGAGGACCGTATTTGACCATTTGATCTCGATATGTGACCGAACCAAGCGAGTTTCCTTCTTTTGACAGTTGCCAAGAGGTCTTCAAAAGGCCCTATTGCTGTTGTAATTCTATCTCGAATTTCCTCATTTGTAACTCGAGATCTTTGTACGTGAACGTTTGAATGTCTTCGGAAACATCTCATCTCCAAGGTCTGTATCCTTCGCTGAAGATCAGCTGTAACTGTCCATGTCTCACAAGCATAGAGGAATATTAACAGGACCAATGTACGCATTAATCTGATTTTCGTGCTTAGTGCTAACCGTTTATCTTGCCAGATTTTGTTACGCCGTGCAAGCGATGCTATTGTCTGTGCTATTCTGGCCAACACCTCACATTTTGATACTTCATCACTGACACTCGACCCAAGATATTTAAAACGGTCAACCACTTCGAGTTCCTGACCGTTAGCTTTTATCTTGCTGTTGAAGCCCGTACCGTTGTTGGTCATTAATTTTGTCTTTCCAGCGTTTATCTCCATACCATAGTCAAGAGCTGTTTCATCGAGCCTTCTGACCCATTCCTGGAGTTCTGCTTCTGAACCCGCCAACCCGTCGATGTCGTCTGCAAAACGAATTTTGGTAATCGTTCGGCCCCCTATCTTGACAGTACCATCGTGATCTCCAAGTGCCTCACTCATAATTCCCTCAAGGAATATATTCAAAAGAGTTGGAGAGAGTGTACACCCCTGTCTCACACCAACTGATGTGCGAAACCAGTCCCTTCGCCTCCCATTCACAAGAACTGCGCTGGACACCTTGTCATACAGGTGTTCAAGGACCGTTACAATATTTTCGTTGATTTTATACATCCTCGTGGATGTAGATATAGAGAATCCTCATTGAGGATTCTCTATATCTAAATAATAGAGGATTCTCTATATCTACACAATTTATGATTCTCTATATCTACACAATAGAGGATTCATACATTCTCTATATTTACACAATGGAGAATTCTCTATATCTACATATTAGATGATTTATACATTCTCTATATCTACACAATAGAGAATTCATACATTCTCTCTATCTACACAATATAGAATTTTCTATATCTACACAATAGAGGATTCATACATTCTCTCTATCTACACAATAGAGGATTCATATATTCTCTATATCTACACAATAGAGGATTCATACATTCTCTATATCTACACAATAGATAATTCTCTATATCTACACAATAGAGGATTCATACATTCTCTATATCTACACAATAGATGATTCATACATTCTCTATATCTACACAATAGAGGATTCATACATTCTCTATAGCTACACAATAGATGATTCATACATTCTATCTATCTACACAAAAGGATTCATATATTCTCTATATCTACACAAAAGGATTCATATATTCTCTATATCTACCCAATATATAATTCTCTATATCTACACAATAGAGGATTTATACATTCTCTATATCTACACAATAGAGGATTCATACATTCTCTATATTTACACAATGGAGAATTCTCTATATCTACATATTAGATGATTCATACATTCTCTATATCTACACAATAGAGGATTCATACATTCTCTATAACTACACAATGGAGAATTCTCTATATCTACACAATAGAGGATTCATACATTCTCTATATCTACACAATAGAGGATTCATACGTTCTCTATATCTACACAATGGAGAATTCTCTATATCTACACAATAGAGGATTCATACATTCTCTATATCTACACAATGGAGAATTCTCTATATCTACACAATAGAGGATTCATACATTCTCTATATCTACACAATAGAGGATTCATACGTTCTCTATATCTACACAATGGAGAATTCTCTATATCTACACAATAGAGGATTCATACATTCTCTATATCTACACAATGGAGAATTCTCTATATCTACACAATAGAGGATTCATACATTCTCTATATCTACACAATGGAGGATTCATACATTCTCTATATCTACACAATGGAGGATTCATACATTCTCTATATCTACACAATGGAGGATTCATACATTCTCTATATCTACAAACTAGAGACAAGAAAGGTGAACATATGAAACTGATTGTGTGTATGGGCACATGAACATCATGTGACTAGTCTGAAGGGCCACATGTTTGTCGCCTCCCTCATTTGCCCAAGTTCATTGTAGAATTCCTCCAAGCTGATTCATCTACAGCTGAACAAAGCATTCGTTCAATCGGCTGTTCCCTGGTGTTTAGCTCAAGGACTGTTCTCTGGAGCGCGCCTTCATGTTGTTATTGTTGTTCAGACATTCACATTTAGGCAGCTTATAACATCAACAAACTGTTATAGGAGATGTCCATTCCATCAACAAACTGTTATAGGAGATGTCCACTCCATCAACAAACTGTTATAGGAGATGTCCACTCTATCAACAAACTGTTATAGGACATGTCCACTCCATCAACAAAATGTTATAGGAGATGTGCACTCCATCAACAAACTGCTATAGGAGATGTCCACTCCATCAACAAACTGTTATAAGAGATGTCCACTCCATCAACAAACTGTTTTAAGAGATGTCCACTCCATCAACAAACTGTTATAGGAGATGTCCACTCATCAACAAACTGTTTTAAGAGATGTCCACTCCATCAACAAACTGTTATAGGAGATGTCCACTCCACCAACAAACTGTTATAGGAGATGTCCACTCCACCAACAAACTGTTATAGGAGATGTCCACTCCATCAACCAACTGTTATAGGAGTTGTCCACTCCATCAACTTCAGATTTTGTGATTGACGGAAGTGATCATGTCCAAGTTGAAACAAATTAAAACAAAGATACAAACGTCCACATATCTTATTAACCACATATCTTATTAACCACATATCTTATTAACCACATATCAGACAACCAAGAAGTGACAGCAGCATGTGTCCTATTTCATGCAACTACCTAATGATCTGACAGAAGTCTTTTCTTCCACATCGCAGAGGACGACTAAATGTAAGTACTTACCACAGTCAGAGGACCACTAAATGTAAGTACTTACCACAGTCAGAGGACCACTACATGTAAGTACTTACCACAGTCAGAGGACCACTAAATGTAAGTACTTACCACAGTCAGAGGACTCCACTAAATGCAAGTACTTACCACAGTCAGAGAACCACTAAATGTAAGTACTTACCACAGTCAGAATCTGTGAGAGACGTAGTCCTAGTTTAACTGTCAGCTTTTTGGTAGGTCCAGCTGATGGTCTAATGAGAGCGTTGTATCCTCCGGCTTTCATCAGGTCATAGAAGAGCTGTTTAGCTGCCGGGTCTGGCTTCGATTTAGTCAAATCTCCAAAGGGAACAACACTAACAAGCAGCAGTAGGAGTCGGGCACAAGGGACAGCATCCATGTCTAACTTGCTGCCAAGATGGGTATCACTATTGGGGAGGTACAGCTCTTAGTACGCGCTCATTGTTACACAGGATTCTGTTACCTGGCTGGTTACCTTGGTCTGCAGCTACTGATCACACCGTCACCTGCCCAAAACATCTGCAAGTTTAATTTTTATTCGTTCCAGAAGGAGAAATATGCCTAAAGTTTTAGTCAGTCTCTGGAAATCTGGTAAATTGTGCAACATAAGAAAATATAATGTTCAATAAGTGACGTGCTGGCGTATGGATTCCTTGTCTGGAGCACTCTAGACATGCTGTAGTGTCATTGACTGGTCGAAGGAGATGAAAAGGATATTCAGTCAGGCAACTATAACAGGTATACAGAAGCTGACCAGGCCAGTGTTATGATCAACTGCCATTCCTCACCAAGAATTGTCATCATAGGTTCGTCAGCACGCCATAGAACATCAGCTGTTGGGCAAATATGGATAGACAAATAAACGATTTCATTAAACATGATTGCATTTGTAAATTAAAACACATAAAAGACTTTTAATAAAGACTAACAAGTTCAGTGCCAGTGGGCACAGACATAATCAGGAAGGAATAAACCACACAATGACAAATGTGCGACACTAGTACCGACTAACCAAGTGTACAGGACGGCAGAGGAAAGTCCCACAGACTGAAATAGACTGAAGAAGATCCCCCTGACCACGACCGAGGTAAGCAAATCAGGACAAATATGTCCCACTCTATCACAAACACAGCGTCTGCTGAGATTGCATGTTGCCGCCGAAAAGTTACCGTTTCATGGACGATCCAACCGATCTGCTCGAACATGTCACGTGGACCTCCCAGTCTATCTAGCAACTTCAATGATTGCCCTGAGCTCTCACGAGCATAATGTGTTTGCATTTATCATCGTCAATATATCGTTATGACAAAAATATGAGAGATCTGAGAGCGGAGGATTAGGAAAAGCTGAATAAAGACGTTTCATCAATTCTCCCGAGGACGTGCGTCTAGAGAAAAGTAAGCAAAAATTAAAGCACGCGACTCCTTGCCAGAAGCACATAGATGCTGGGGTTAGCATGGAGCGTGTTCACGGGAGGAACAGACGCCGAGGGCATCAAGAATATATTTCAATCGATAAAAGGGAAGGTTCTAATTTTTGTAAGGAATACATTTTCTACATAAAGTAAGTATATGGCTCAGGGATACACCAGGCAGGGCTTGTGCGTGCACGCTTATTGTTCAGTTGACAAATCTGCTGCTATTATATGCTCCAGTGAACACGACAAATCAGGTTTATTTAAGTGTGTGTAGAGATGATGTCATGTTGTGACATATGACGTCACGTGTTGTACCATAATGACGTTATGACCCATACAAATCCGTGGACGTCTTCTAATAAAAATCCGCATTTTAAAGTATCTGCAACGTACGTCTTCCAAGCTGGTTTCAGACGTAATATGAAAGTTGAAGTCTGTGTGACGTGTCCCCACTTTTCGTTGTTTGCTCTCAGTATCTATACCTGTACGTGTCTACACCTGTACGTATCTACACCTGTACGTGTCTATACCTGTACGTGTCTATACCTGTACGTGTCTATGCACAAGGAGATGTACTTCCGCTTTCTGAGATGGACATTCTGTTTCAGATTCTTTGTAGCAGACGGATCGGGGTTCTGCTCTTCTGAAACCTCTCCTCTACTCTCCACTTCTGGCTCACTGAAGTCTCTCCTCTACTCTCCATTTCTGGCTTACTGAAGCCCCTACTCTACTCTCCACTTCTGGCTCACTGAAGCCTTTACTCTCCACTTCTGGCTCACTGAAGCCTCTCCTCTACTCTCCACTTCTGGCACACTGAAGCCCCTACTCTACTCTCCACTTCTGGCTCACTGAAGCCCCTACTCTACTCTCCACTTCTGGCTCACTGAAGCCTTTACTCTCCACTTCTGGCTCACTGAAGCCTCTCCTCTACTCTCCACTTCTGGCTCACTGAAGCCCCTACTCTACTCTCCACTTCTGGCTCACTGAAGCCCCTACTCTACTCTCCACTTCTGGCTCACTGAAGCCTTTACTCTCCACTTCTGGCTCACTGAAGCCTTTACTCTCCACTTCTGGCTCAATGAAGCCTCTCCTCTACTCTCCACTTCTGGCTCACTGAAGCCCCTACTCAACTCTCCACTTCTGGCTCACTGAAGTCTCTCCTCTACTCTCCACTTCTGGCTCAATGAAGCCTCTCCTATACTCTCCACTTCTGGCTCACTGAAGCCCCTACTCTACTCTCCACTTCTGGCTCAATGAAGCCTCTCCTCTACTCTCTACTTCTGGCTCAATGAAGCCCCTACTCTACTCTCCACTTCTGGCTCACTGAAGTCTCTCCTCTACTCTCGACTTCTGGCTCAATGAAGCCTCTCCTCTACTCTCCACTTCTGGCTCACTGAAGCCCCTACTCTACTCTCCACTTCTGGCTCACTGAAGCCTCTCCTCTACTCTCCACTTCTACACTCTTCAGTCTATCACCTCAACTAACACTCACTTCAACTAACACTCACTTCAACTAACACTCACTTCAATAAAGTAAGAACATTATTTCCCAACAATAAAAACAAATTCTTTATTCCTACACGTTACAATTTCTGTTCCATTCTTCTATCATACACAACTTACTACACACTCCTATCTAATATCTACGACTTAAAACTCTAAAGTTAAACCTACAACTATTTTGATCAGTCTACTCCTAAAACTTGGCCTGCTGTCAATTTTGTGACGAATCTTTCGTGTATTAACACAGATGGTAAATTCGTAGTCTAACTACTCGTCCTTGACTTTGTTCCTCTGTGACAACTGTCGATCTGTTTGGTGGATGTCAAAATCTGGGCTGCTTCTGTCAGATCTACGATAACTCTACGATGACTCTAAAATGTCGAAAGTCGGCACGTGTCTGTCGCTGGCTACTTATAATCTGGGGAAATTATACCTCTTAGCCGATCTCAATCTTGAAAAAATGCTGCACATCTCTATAGCGTGGTAGCTGTCAAAATCTAGGCTGCTTCTGTCAGATCTACAATGGCTCTGACACAAGTCTAATTACTTTGACAAAAATATGTATTATCTTTCTTCTGTGAACTGATGATGCAATTCTATTGTCAACTACTGTAGGTCGAAATCTCGTCGGAATCAGTCTGTTACAACTAACGTTCACTCTCTCGGCGTTTTCTCTCTGACTGTTCCCTTTTCCCCGTTTGACTTGGTATTTATTACCCCCGGACAATATTTTCCTACGCCGGTCATAATTTCACGATGACGTTGTTTCCTGTGTGTTTCCTGTCTTCCGCTCTGGTGCATCGTAGATTATTCCCTGCAGTGTCGCTGACGTTGTATGTGGTGAAAATCCCGTCATTAATTTTATTCTGTATTTAAAACCGTAATCTTGCTTGCGGCGTAATTATGGCAAAACTATTCTCAAACACGATTTGTCTGGCATGACTAAATCTGTCACACCTGTTCCTGGCCACTTAAGTCACCAACATGTAGATTGGAAACAGCATTATGTCAATTAGGCTACTTTAAAAAAGGTGACTTTTTAATATAAATTAATAAAGAAATACTGTCTACTTCAAGATGAAGAAGAACGTGTATCACAAGGCTTGTGGTTTAAATGTAATCTTTTTCTGATCTGCATCAATGGCTTGTCTAACCAGATAACAGTCGAACAAAGCTATGAATGCTGACCTGGTAACATGTCTGAGCCAAATAAATATTTAGTGCCGGCACAAAGGATAGATAAAAGCCTAAGGAGATTGAGCGGGGACAAAAAGGATAGATGGAGACCTGATGAGACTGAGCGGGGACAAAAAGGATAGATGGAGACCTGATGAGACTGAGCGGGGACAAAAAGGATAGATGGAGATCTGATGAGACTGAGCGGGGACAAAAAGGATAGATGGAGACCTGATGAGACTGAGCGGGGACAAAAAGGATAGATGGAGACCTGATGAGACTGAGCGGGGACAAAAAGGATAGATGGAGACCTGATGAGACTGAGCGGGGACAAAAAGGATAGATGGAAACCTGATGAGACTGAGCGGGGACAAAAAGGATAGATGGAGATCTGATGAGACTGAGCGGGGACAAAAAGGATAGATGGAGATCTGATGAGACTGAGCGGGGACAAAAAGGATAGCTGGAGACCTGATGAGACTGAGCGGGGACAAAAAGGATAGCTGGAGACCTGATGAGACTGAGCGGGGACAAAAAGGATAGATGGAGATCTGATGAGACTGAGCGGGGACAAAAAGGATAGATGGAGATCTGATGAGACTGAGCGGGAACAAAAAGGATAGATGGAGATCTGATGAGACTGAGCGGAGACAAAAAGGATAGCTGGAGACCTGATGAGACTGAGCGGGGACAAAAAGGATAGCTGGAGACCTGATGAGACTGAGCGGGGACAAAAAGGATAGCTGGAGACCTGATGAGACTGAGCGGGGACAAAAAGGATAGATGGAGATCTGATGAGACTGAGCGGGGACAAAAAGGATAGATGGAGATCTGATGAGACTGAGCGGGGACAAAAAGGATAGCTGGAGACCTGATGAGACTGAGCGGGGACAAAAAGGATAGCTGGAGACCTGATGAGACTGAGCGGGGACAAAAAGGATAGCTGGAGACCTGATGAGACTGAGCGGGGACAAAAAGGATAGCTGGAGACCTGATGAGACTGAGCGGGGACAAAAAGGATAGCTGGAGACCTGATGAGACTGAGCGGGGACAAAAAGGATAGCTGGAGACCTGATGAGACTGCATGCCTACTGCCAAACAGAACAAAAAATTCAGTTGCGGAAAGACAGCGCTACCAAGATTCTCAAAGTTTTCAAGCTAAATATAATTTTGAGATTTGAAAAACACCAGGTGATTAGATAGGAACATTACATATAGCTTGAAGTCACACTTGACAACTCGGCCTCAAACACCTCATATAGTTTGAAGTCACGCTTGATCGACAACTCAGCCTCAAACACCTTATATAGCTTGAAGTCACACTTTACCGACAACTCGGCCTCAAACACCTCATATAGTTTGAAGTCACGCTTGATCGACAACTCAGCCTCAAACACCTCATATAGCTTGAAGTCACACTTTACCGACAACTCAGCCTCAAACACCTCATATAGCTTGAAGTCACGCTTGACCGACAACTCAGCCTCAAACACCTCATATAGCTTGAAGTCACGCTTGATCGACAACTCAGCCTCAAACACCTCATATAGCTTGAAGTCTTGCTTGACCGACAACTCGGCCTCAAACACCTCATATAGCTTGAAGTCCCGCTTGACCGACAACTCGGCCTCAAGTAACACGCCAAGAATGGGAAAATTAACGCCGTGAGATTTCTGCAGTTATTGAAGAGACTTAATGGTGCATCTTGGGGATCAGACAAGGGTACTTTGAGAGGCCTTGACCTTGATTATGTGCGCTCAGCAATATAATATAAAAGTGCTTTTTGTTCAAAACGGAACTTGGAATTCCTGGACAGGGTGCAGAACACTGCTCTTGACGGAGCTGTGAGGTCGGCACCAAAGGCAGCTTACACATGTGGAGCCCCTGAGCAGCGGACGGGTAATTCTGTTTTTGAAGGTTTCGGATGGAAATAGCAGGTTTAAACGGTATACCCTTAACAAGTACCTTGTGAAAAACAGGCGACGAAAATACAGAATGAAACACAAATCTGTAGTCCAGCATGTTAGTGAAATCAATGGCACATACCACTAACGGGAAATGAGATAAGAGTTACAGAGAGTAGACACAATCACAACACCGCAACCATTCGTAAAAGCACCAGAAATGCGAACAAAATCAACAGTTGAAACATGCAATAGGTCTAATTAAGGCGGACCGATCCAGGAATTATTGATGCCTATCCCTATGAATGGTTTCCTGTATTTACCGATAGATTTACATTTAAAGCCACCATAAAAAATGATTATGATGTTTATATAAAATATTCAGAAAGACCATCACACAAAGCTGCATTTGGGAGCCTTGAAGAACTCTTCACCCAAACAATCTTTAACCAGAGAACTGGGCTTCATATGTAGACATAACAAAGTACATGATAAAGGAGAAGAACAAGAAAATATTCTCTATGAACTGTCTGACGCTTGCGGGGAGATATGCTCCAACTGGGAAGCTACAATCGATGCAATTGAAGCCGCCATGTACCACATGTAATCGCGTGTTGATGCCTTTTCCTCAAAGGCCAAAAAGATTGTTATTCTGACATACCTTGTGGCAGAGTCAGGGTTCTAATGAGGCGTAGGTTGAAGTGAGGTGCCAGAAAGGGATCACTCTAAAACCGTTTCTAGAAATACTCCAAACAAATAACTTGAGGCCCTTGACTAAGGCAACTGTAACGTGGCACTGGTCAGAATCAAGGAAAGAGACCAACACCATCATAACACGACTTTCTACAGTCCACTGGTCCAGGCCGAGATCAAGGTCAATCTAAGCTGAGCAGCCACCTACTAACTTATTGACCAAGAAACATACTGGCCAATTAGATAGCCAACGTTAGACGGGTTCACAATAACATACTATTTTTTAAAATCAAATAAAGGGCACAGGGCAAGATTAGGCCGAGATCAACTACACATCTCCATATTGGTCTGTTTTCTAAATCAACCATTACTTTAATGGGGATGAGTTGGAAACAGCATGAGGGTTTGTTATCCAGGGATTAGTTTGGAGTAGAGACATAGAAGATGAGCTTAATTGGTTCCAGGAAGCATGTAACTATAACTTTGATCCCATAACTGAGACGAGACTACAAGAGCTCCTAACGACACCGACGGTGAAGGAACAGAAAATCAAATAAATGAACATTTGAACGAATTGTGTTAGGATGGAAGAATTCGAATAGTTAGACCAATGGAGAGAATCTGGGAAAAATATATCGTCGAATACATCTGTGGTACATGCACGAAAATCCTGACCGTCTCGATACGTAGCGATAGAATATGACTAGAAATCGATATATGATTTAGCAATGCTATCGAATCAACTCTCAATTTCCCGCTTTAAAGAACACCGTTGTTACAGAGACCTGGCAACATCTCTAAAATATTAGGCCTAGCACTTGGTACCCTTGGAAGCAGAACTGTTAAATCAGATGACTGGTTTGAAGCGACAGTAAAGGATATGCACCCGTCATTGAGGCTAAACGCGCTGCTATAGTATATATCAACAGCAACGCTACAATTGAGAGCAACGACACGCTTCAACAACCCTACAAAGAGACAGACTAGCAAAGAAGGAATCAAGCAAAGAACAGCGACTCGCTCCAACAAAGCATACGATGGCTAAACGTTTCATGAAAACAAAGCACAAGGAAACCTCTCTGAGCAGATGGGGCATACAGAACACAAGGATGGACGTCTACAGACACAACCATGTGGAACACAAGGATGGAAGTCTACAGATACAACCATGTGGAATACAAGGGTGGAGGTCTACAGTCACACATATGGCAAGACACAATCCAGATGACAAGGAATGATCAGATCACCATTTTTCAGCTGAGAAAAAATACATCCCACTTAAGAAGCACCTGGACAGAACCCAACACATCCCACTTATGAAGCACCTGGACAGAACCCAACACATCCCACTTAAGAAGCACCTGGACAGAACCCAACACATCCCACTTAAGAAGTACCTGGACAGAACCCAACACATCCCACTTAAGAAGCACCTGGACAGAACCCAACACATCCCACTTAAGAAGCACCTAGACAGAACCCAACACATCCAACTTAACAAGCACCTAGACTGATCCAACCACAACCCACATCAGAGTGCCAGCCGTGTGCACACCCAAACGGAACCTTTGATCATCATGTCTGCGAGTACTCGGCGCTGAGCGGTGTTAGGAAAATGCCTTTCCCCTGAAAGTCAGATAAATGGAACAATTTGCATGGTTTTAAACAACAACTAATAAAGATGTACATGTATCATTATATGGCATTGGGCTGCAGGGCAAGAGCCCGACTAATGCTGGATCTGTAACAACATTAACAACAGAAATTAAAGAATGATTATATTTCATCTGTGTCCCCTGCTTCCTCAGACAGCAAACCGTACTTTTGGTCAAGTATTAAGTGACTACAACATATATTAACTATTTCGTACAGGAAAATCATGAATTTGTTATATATTTTTTATCTATAAAATCATAACCCCCCACCCCTTCCCCCCTCCCAACAAACCGTGCATATTAGATATCGTATTTGCAAGTTGTAAACAAGCGAAGAGGCGATACCTTCACACGATTAAACAAAGGAATAATAACTCACAATGTCTTTGCCATTAGAAAAAGTCTCCCCCAACTTGAGAGCAGAATCTACAACGCTCCTTTGACCGCAATCCTCACCAAGGCCAGACAGGTAACCACTAGCAATGATGGTCAGGCTCTAATTGATTCCATTGACAGGTAGTCGAGTACAAAAGAAAACATCAACACGATACCATAATGTGCGAAACACAATCAAAATTAAACAAGACCAGAATGCCTCTCAATGGCTTCCTTCAAACTATCAAAACACAGGGTGTGGAATAGCTGATACTTTGTGGAGAACTGGCTGAAAATGAATCTTCCAAATTACCCGCGCTATACGGAAAGGTCAACACCTTCATCGAAAAGCTGTGTAGCCCGCCTGTGACGATAACCTGAACAGAGGTAGGCAGATCCGAACTAACCCACCAGTGGTCTAGATGCAATGACTCAAGTCGTTGTCTTTCGTCTAAGAGAGGGTCACTGAAGGTTATCGCCTTACATCTATCCAGACATCTCACAAAGCGAATGTTCACATAGGACTGAATCTGTTAGCCTTAAATGCTCTAGGATGCCGGACCTAGATTTAAAGCACTCAGGCATAGTTTACAGCGGGGCTGCGATCTCTGTGCCACTCGACACGACACATCCGGTCTGGGCAGCACATTTTTGGGACAGCATTTGTCTTCTCTCTTCGTTCCCTGTTCTCATTGGGCGCAGTCCGTTTTCAGGGTCGCCACTTGGAGGCGAGAAAGGGTCTTAGTCAGTTATGGGTCGCAGGCCCTGATCTACTGTCAGCTCATTCACCGCTGTGTCTGCGGCCCTCAAATGTAGTTTCAGTGTTGTCAATGCAAAATACAAAGTGAAAAAAAATCATAAATAGGTATGGCCAGATACCGCACCGAGACGAGAACACGAAGGGAACCTATGTTAGGACCAATAGGCCTTCATCAGGGACAATAAACACCAACAATAATTAAAGAGCGAATCAAAGAAGAAGGGATCAATACATAATGGGGGATATAAATAAACAATGGGGGATATCAATACATAATGGAACATATCAATACACAATGGGGGATATCAATACATAATGGGAGATATCAATACACAATAGGGGATATCAATACATAATGGGGGATATCAATACACAATAGGGGATATCAATACATAATGGGGGATATCAATACATAATGGGGGATATCAATACATAATGGGGGATATCAATACATAATGGGGGATATCATCACATAGGGATGGAAAAGGGGTTTACTTTACTGAGATAAAGTCAGATCACTCGTTCTGAGACCGGGGCGAGCTCCAAGTGACGGACACAGGTGGTCAGGAGTGTGGGATGAGGTGGGCGGGATGAGGTGGGTGGGATGAGATGGTCAGGTGAGCGGGATGAGGTGGGTGGAATGAAGTGGGTGGGAGGGCTGGATGAGATGGGCGGGATGAGATGGTCAGGTGAGCGGGATGAGGTGGGCGGGATGAGGTGGGCGGGATGAGGTGGGAGGGATGAGGTGGTCAGGTGATCGGGATGAGGTGGGTGGAATGAAGTGGGTGGGAGGGCTAGATGAGGTGGGCGAGATGAGGGGGGTGGGATGAGGTGGTTAGGAGGGTGGGATTAGGTGGTCAGGAGAGGGATGAGGTGGTCAGGAGAGGGATGAGGTGGTCAGGAGAGGGACGAGGTGGTCAGGAGAGGGATGAGGTGATCAGGAGAGGGATGAGGTGGTCAGGAGAGGGATGAGGTGGTCAGAAGGGGGAAATAAGTGGAAAAAGGCCGAATAAGCCAAGATCAGTCAGATACGGAAAGACTAAAAGATGATTCAGGTAGAGAGGAAAGAGGAAAGACAGGCATATAGATAAAGGCCAGTATCAGATGATGATTCTATAAAAACGTGTAGAAGATATTCCTGCCATGTGGCTGGAGGCAACCCATGCAAGAGTTCAGGTTGTTCTCAAGGTCGAATCGATGACGATTGTCAGAGAAGCAAGAAACTAAGACCGTGACACTAACATCCGCGTACCCCGGTGACAAGGACCATTGAAATGGCTGGCAATAGGGAAGCCCGTACGATTATAGATATCATTGAGGTGTTGGTCGAAACGCTCCCAAAGTTCTAGACCAGTCAGTGTTGTCCAAGAAATGGCGGCAAAATATTTGATAGAAAAACACACCAAGTCCGACAACTTCTTGTACCAAGGCGAGCTAGTGGCAAATCAGTTATTGAAGATTATCACCAGTAAAAATGATCCAGTCGTGTCACCTGTGACAGACAGGTGTACTAGGCTTGGGCATCAGCATGTTAAAGGGAAATAAAAAAAATTGTACAGATCAAGACTTTGAACGATCAAGTATTCGTCGGTCTGCACTGACAAACTGGAGCGGGATAGTACATTCTCCCTGAACAAGAAAGACCCGCCCAAGTATCATTGAACGGACTAATTTACTCTGGTCGAGTATAGACGAGCATCATTACTTTAATACTAACATCTGGGACACATGTATGTAGCCGTCTGCCAGGACCTATCACACATGTATGTAGCCGTCTGCCAGGACCTATCACACATGTATATAGCCTTCTGCCAGGACCTCTCACACATGTATGTAGCCGTCTGCCATGACCTCTCACACATGTATGTAGCCTTCTGCCAGGACCTCTCACACATGTATGTAGCCTTCTGCCATGACCTATTACACATGTATGTAGCCTTCTGCCATGACCTATCACACATGTATGTAGCCTTCTGCCAGGACCTCTCACACATGTATGTAGCCGTCTGCCATGACCTCTCACACATGTGTGTAGCCTTCTGCCAGGACCTCTCACACATGTATGTAGCCGTCTGGTATATGTGTGATGTGTGGGATGTGTTATGTGTTAATAATTGTGTGAGTGACAGAGATCAGATTGGATGAAAAGTTAGCTTAATTGTTGTTTGAGATACGACAGTTTGAAGTTAACGTGTGTCTCTGAAAGTGACCATAGGAAAGAATATTTCGCGAGGTCAAATGGAAATTGGATCGACAATGGAGACTTCTTGTGGAAAGGATGAGATGGACTGACAAGAGAAATGAAAGAATGTGGATAAAAGAACTGTCTAGAACGAGGTCCCACTTAGCGGAATGTCTGGCGTGCAAAATACCAAAAAATACATTTCTGATTGAACAAGAATAGAAATGTGTCTTCAACCTGGAACCGGCAGGCGTGACATGTGAAAGGGACAGGCAGGTGTGACACGTGGAAGAGACAGGCAGGCGTGACACGTGGAAGGGACAGGCAGGCGTGACATGTGGAAGTGACAGACAGACGTGACATGTGAAAAGGATAGACCGACATGATATGTTCCGAGTTAGACCGACGTAACATGTTCTATGATTATGTCATACGTCATGTTATGTCAGGAGCCACGAAATACAGGACGTCTCGTCATGTCGATTGGCATGTTATGTTAGTCGTCATGTTTTGTCAGATGTCACGTTGTGTCAGGTATCACGCTGTGTCAGGTGTCACGCTGTCGTGACCATAGCTCGGTACCACATGACAAACTACACCGTCATGTTTTCTGAGACAACCTAGAACTGTGTTAGACAGTTCTGCAACAAAGCCCAAGTTTCCGGTAAAGATGTTGTCGCTAGAAGACCAACATTTTAGAGCGGTTGGAATGTAGGAAATAATAAAACCACAGAACCATGATATCTTCGTCAGAAAAAAAAACAGTATATAAAAAGAAAACATTGCTGTACTTATGTCTGGAATAAAAACATTTCACAATATTTATAACAAACGGAACTAGGATCATAACGTAGGTGTAATAACACAACCAGAAGGACAGGTTCGGGGCTGAACAAGGCATCTCTCGCTACAAGAGGGCAATACTTGGAGGTGTTAGAACGAGGTCTATCGGTACAAGAGGGCAATACTTGGAGGTATTAAAACGAGGTCTATCGGTACAAGAGGGCAATACTTGGAGGTGTTAGAACGAGGTCTATCGGTACAAGAGGGCAATACTTGGAGGTGTTAGAACGAGGTCTATCGGTACAAGAGGGCAATACTTGGAGGTGTTAGAACGAGGTCTATCGGTACAAGAGGGCAAGACTTGGAGGTATGTTAGAGGTAATCGACTGATTGAACTGCCATTTACAGATTCAAGGAGAGACCTGATATGAGAATGGTGAGATTAGTTGGAGTGGCAGCCCAGACTGACCGTCACATTCACCTGACCACTACCAGACCAACACGACAAATGTGAGCCCACTATATTGGCATCGATTACACATTTATGGAAATCAATTGGGAGGTGATGCATTTCTGGAGGACATAATTGAAAGGAGTAAGTGGAGATCTGTATGCTCCTGGGGAGACATGGGTGCATACGATAAGATAGAACATAAGTGGAATACATTCTCTAGAAGATCCTAGGAAGTGTGGAGTGAAGGAGGGGTGGGGGCGGGTGGAAGTGGCGGTTGTGGAGGAGATTGGACGGCGAGATGGACGGATGAGACAAAGAGAAGTGTGCAGGAAAGCTTGAGGAGCGCCAATGTGTAACAGGAAATTGCTGATTTAGTGGCTCGTGCAAGTCGACAGCCAATCAAACAATTTTTTGGTTCAGACGACATTACTGCCAACTTCTATCACTATGGCCTATAACTGACAACACCATTGATCTGGTGACGTAGCCATTTCTGTACACAAGTCGTATCACGTAACTACATCAGACTGTTCAGCAATAATGAGGAAGAAACAGAAGAATATTAGGAGAACTTACTACACATCCTCAAACTAAAATAATCTAATGATCTTCTGATAGTAATGGCAGATATAAGGTCAAAAATAGGACAAGACATAAATAAGAATATAGCAGGGACATTTGGACTGGGAAAAGGGATTGTAGGGATATTTGGACTGACAAAAGGGATTGTAGGGACATTTGGACTGGGAAAAAGGACACAACAAAGGAGATAGGCTGATATATTTTGGTAAATAAACACCTGAGTTATGTAGAAGCCATTTTGCCAACAGTCTCCAAGAATATTGTCGTGGGAAAATCCTGGAAGATGGGGCTTGAGATGAGACTGATTTTGTAATGATAAAGGACATATTAAATGAGACTGATTTTGTAATGATAAAGGACATATTAAATGAGACTGATTTTGTAATGATAAAGGACATATTAAATGAGACTGATTTTGTAATGATAAAGGACATATTAAATGAGACTGATTTTGTTATGATAAACGACATATTAAATGAGACTGATTTTGTAATGATAAAGGACATATTAAATGAGACTGATTTTGTAATGATAAAGGACATATTAAATGAGACTGATTTTGTTATGATAAAGGACATATTAAATGAGACTGATTTTGTTATGATAAAGGACATATTAAATGAGACTGATTTTGTTATGATAAAGGACATATTAAATGAGACTGATTTTGTAATGATAAAGGACATATTAAATGAGACTGATTTTGTTATGATAAAGGACATATTAAATGAGACTGATTTTGTTATGATAAAGGACATATTAAATGAGACTGATTTTGTAATGATAAAGGACATATTAAATGAGACTGATTTTGTAATGATAAAGGACATATTAAATGAGACTGATTTTGTTATGATAAAGGACATATTAAATGAGACTGATTTTGTAATGATAAAGGACATATTTAATGAGACTGATTTTGTTATGATAAAGGACATATTAAATGAGACTGATTTTGTAATGATAAAGGACATATTAAATGAGACTGATTTTGTAATGATAAAGGACATATTAAATGAGACTGATTTTGTAATGATAAAGGACATATTAAATGAGACTGATTTTGTAATGATAAAGGACATATTAAATGAGACTGATTTTGTAATGATAAAGGACATATTCAATGAGACTGATTTTGTAATGATAAAGGACATATTAAATGAGACTGATTTTGTAATGATAAAGGACATATTAAATGAGACTGATTTTGTTATGATAAAGGACATATTAAAATTTGGTGTTACAACATATTCACGTGCTGGCATAAATTATGATTATCATCATGTAGTGATTTCTGTCGTAGACGGATGTGTCAGACTGAAAGATGAAAATATTGCAGTCACACTGTAAACTAGCGACACAACGCATTCCTTTATCCAGAAAACATCCTGCTACTTACAACGCACTATTCAGGGCTTGGTAGCGGGAGATTGAGAACCTGTTATAGATAGCCTGTTAACAGGACGTATGGGACAATACGACAGAGATCACATAGAGACGAGTGTGAGCACTGGGTTGGACTGCCTAACAACAAGTAACATATTAACATATACCAATGTAACGAATAAGATTCTATAACAGAATATTAACACAATCAAGTATGGGTGACAGACGATATTGTAAGGGCAAATACAGATAAAAAGGATTGTACAAAATACAGCACACTCAAGAACACAGCACACTCAAGAACACCAAGAACACAGCACACTCAAGAACACAGCACACTCAAGAACACCAAGAACACAGCACACTCAAGAACACCAAGAACACAATACACTCAAGAACACAGTACACTCAAGAACACCAAGAACACAGCACACTCAAGAACACCAAGAACACAGCACACTGAAGAACACCAAGAACACAATACACTCAAGAACACCAAGTACACAGTACACTCAAGAACACCAAGAACAAAGCACACTCAAGAACACCAAGAACACAGCACACTCAAGAACACCAAGAACACAGCACACTCAAGAACACCAAGAACACAGCACACTAAAGAACACCAAGAATCCAGCACACTTAAGAATACCAAGAACACAGCACACTCAAGAACACAAAGAACACATTACACTGAAGAACACAAAGAACACAGCACACTCAAGAGCACAAAGAACACAGTACACTCAAGAACACCAAGAACACAGCACACTCAAGAACACCAAGAACACAGCACACTCAAGAACACCAGGAACACAGTACACTCAATAACACCAAGAACACAGGACACTCAAGAACACAGTACACTCAAGAACAACAAGAACACAGTACACTCAAGAACATAGTACACTCAAGAACACAGTACACTCAAGATCATAGTACACTCAAGAACACCAAGAACACAGTACACTTAAGAACACAAAGAACACAGTACACTCAAGAACACAGTACACCCAAGAACACAAAGAACACAGCACACTCAAGAACACAGTACACTCAAGAACACCAAGAACACAGCACACAAAAGAACACCAAGAACACAGTACACTCAAGAACACCAAGAACACAGCACACTCAAGAACACAGCACACTCAAGAACACAAAGAACACAGCACACTCAAGAACACAGTACACTCAAGAACACCAAGAACACAGCACACGCAAGAACACAAAGAACACACTACACTCAAGAACACCAAGAACACAATACACTCAAGAATACAGTACACTTAAGAACACCAAGAAAAAAGCACACTCAAGAAAACCAAGAACACAGCACACTCAGAAAAACCAAGAACACAGCACACTCAAGAACACAGCACACTCAAGAACAAAGCACACTCAAGAACACAGCACACTCAAAAACACCAAGAACACAGCACACTCAAGAAAACCAAAAACACAGTACACTCAAGAACACAGAACACTCAAGAACACAGCACACTCAAAAATACAGCCCACTCAAGAACACAAAGAACACACCACACTAAAGAACACCAAGAATTCAGTACACTCAAGAACACCAAGAAACACAGCACACTCAAGAACACTAAGAACACAGTACACCCAAGAACACCAAGAACACAGCACACTCAAGAACACATCACACTCAAGAACACCAAAAACACAGTACACTCAAGAACACAGCACACTCAAGAACACAGCACACTAAAAAAAACAGCACACTCAAGAACACAAAGAACACACCACACTCAAGAACAGCAAGAATTCAGTACACTCAAGAACACATAGAACGCAGCACACTCAAGAACACAAAGAACACAGTACACCCAAGAACACCAAGAACACAGCACACTCAAGAACACAGTACACTCAAGAACACCAAAAACACAGCACATTCAAGAACACTAGGAACACAGTACACTCAAAAACACCAAGAAAAAAGCACACTCAAAAACACCAAGAACACAGTACACTCAAGAACACAGTACACTCAAGAATACTAAGAACACAGTACAGTCAAGAACACAGTACACTCAAGAACACAGTACACTCTAGAACCCCAAGAACACATCACACTCAAGAACATAGTACACTCAAGAAGACCAAGAACACAGTACACTCAAGAACACCAAAAAAACAAAGTACACTCAAGAACACCAAGAACACAGTACACTCAAGAACACAGTACACTCAGGAACACAGCACACTCAAAAACACCAAGAACACAGTACACTCAAGAACACCAAGAACACAGTACACCAAAGAACACACCGAAAACAGCACACTCAAGAATACGGCACACTAAAGAACACCAAGAACACAGAACACTCAAGAACACCAAAAACACAACACACTCAAGAACACCAAGAACACAGCACACTCAAAAGCACAACACAGCACCCTCAATAACACCAAGAACACAGCACACTCAAGAACACAGCACACTCAGGAACACAGCACACTCAAGAACACAGAACACTCAAAAACACAGCACACTCAAGAACACCGAGAACACAGCACACTCAAGAACACCAAGAACACAGTACACTCAAGAACACAGCACACTCAAGAACACAGCACACTCCAGAACATCAAGAACACAAAGAACACAGCACACTCAAGAGCACAGCACACTCAAGAACACAGCACACTAAAGAACACCAAGAACACAATACACTCAAGAACACAGCACACTCAAGAACACAGCACACCCAATAACACCAAGAACACAGCACACCCAAGAACACAGCACATTCAAGAACACCAAGAACAAAGCACACTCAAGAACACCAAGAACACATCACACTAAAGAACACAGCACACTCAAGAACACCAAGAACACAGCACACTCAAGACCACAGCACACTTAAGAACACATCACACTCAAGAACACAGCCCACTCAAGAACACAAAGAACACAGCAGACTAAAGAACACGGCAGACTCAAGATCACAGCACACTCAAGAACACGAAGAACACAGCACACTCAAGACCACGAAGAACATATCACACTCAAGAACACAGCACACTCAAGAACACAGCACACTCAAGAACACAAAGAACACAGCACACTCAAGAACACAAAGAACACAGCACACTCAAGAACACAGCACACTCAAAAACACAGCACACTCAAGAACACAGCACACTGAAGAACACCAAGAACACAGCACACTCAAGAGCACAGCACACTCAAGAACACAGCACACTCAAGAACACAAAGAACACATTACACTCAAGAACACAAAGAACACAGCACACTCAAGGACACAAAGAACACAGTACACTCAAGAACACCAAGAACACAGCACACTCAAGAACACCAAGAACACAGCACACTAAAGAACACCAGGAACACAGTACACTCAATAACACCAAGAACACAGGACACTCAAGAACACAGTACACTCAAGAACACCAAGAACACAGTACACTCAAGAACATAGTACACTCAAGAACACAGTACACTCAAGATCATAGTACACTCAAGAACACCAAGAACACAGTACATTTAAGAACACAAAGAACACAGTACACTCAAGAACACAGTACACCCAAGAACACAAAGAACACAGCACACTCAAGAACACCAAGAACACAGTACACTCAAGAACACAAAGAACACAGCACACTCAAGAACACAGCACACTCAAGAACACAAAGAACACAGCACACTAAAGAACACCAAAAACACAGAACACTCAAGAACACCAAAAACACAACACACTCAAGAACACCAAGAACACAGCACACTCAAAAGCACAACACAGCACCCTCAATAACACCAAGAACACAGCACACTCAAGAACACAGCACACTCAGGAACACAGCACACTCAAGAACACAGAACACTCAAAAACACAGCACACTCAAGAACACCGAGAACACAGCACACTCAAGAACACCAAGAACACAGTACACTCAAGAACACAGCACACTCAAGAACACAGCACACTCAAGAACACAGCACACTCAAGAACACCAAGAACACAGCACACTCAAGAACACAAAGAACACAGCACACTCAAGAGCACAGCACACTCAAGAACACAGCACACTAAAGAACACCAAGAACACAATACACTCAAGAACACAGCACAGTCAAGAACACAGCACACCCAAGAACACCAAGAACACAGCACACCCAAGAACACAGCACACTCAAGAACACCAAGAACATAGCACACTCAAGAACACAGCACACTCAAGAACACAGCACACTCAAGAACACCAAGAAAAAAGCACACTCAAGAACACTAAGAACACAGCACACTCAAGAACACAAAGAACACAGCACACTCAAGAACACAGCACACTCAAGAACACAAAGAACACATTACACTGAAGAACACAAAGAACACAGCACACTCAAGGACACAAAGAACACAGTACACTAAAGAACACCAAGAACACAGCACACTCAAGAACACCAAGAACACAGCACACTCAAGAACACCAGGAACACAGTACACTCAATAACACCAAGAACACAGGACACTCAAGAACACAGTACACTCAAGAACACCAAGAACACAGTACACTCAAGAACATAGTACACTCAAGAACACAGTACACTCAAGATCATAGTACACTCAAGAACACCAAGAACACAGTACACTTAAGAACACAAAGAACACAGTACACTTAAGAACACAGTACACCCAAGAACACAAAGAACACAGCACACTCAAGAACACCAAGAACACAGTACACTCAAGAACACCAAGAACACAGCACACTCAAGAACACAGCACACTCAAGAACACAAAGAACACAGCACACTCAAGAACACAGTACACTCAAGAACACCAAGAACACAGCACACTCAAGAACACAAAGAACACAGTACACTCAAGAACACCAAGAACACAATACACTCAATAATACAGTACACTCAAGAACACCAAGAAAACAGCACACTCAAGAAAACCAAGAACACAGCACACTCAGAAACACCAAGAACACAGCACACTCAAGAACACAGCACACTCAAGAACACAGCACACTCAAGAACACAGCACACTCAAAAACACCAAGAACACAGCACACTCAAGAAAACCAAAAACACAGCACACTCAAGAACACAAAGAACACACCACACTCAAGAACACCAAGAATTCAGTACACTCAAGAACACATAGAACGCAGCACACTCAAGAACACTAAGGACACAGTACACCCAAGAACACCAAGAACACAGCACACTCAAGAACACAGCACACTCAAGAACACAGCACACTAAAAAATACAGCACACTCAAGAACACAAAGAACACACCACACTCAAGAACTGCAAGAATTCAGTACACTCAAGAACACATAGAACGCAGCACACTCAAGAACACAAAGAACACAGTACACCCAAGAACACCAAGAACACAGTACACTCAAGAACACAGTACACTCAAGAACACCAAAAACACAGCACATTCAAGAACACTAGGAACACAGTACACTCAAAAACACCAAGAAAAAAGCACACTCAAAAACACCAAGAACACAGCACACTCAAGAACACCGAGAACACAGCACACTCAAGAACACAGTACACTCAAGAACACAGTACACTCAAGAATACTAAGAACACAGTACAGTCAAGAACACAGTACACTCAAGAACACAGTACACTCTAGAACCCCAGGAACACATCACACTCAAGAACATAGTACACTCAAGAAGACCAAGAACACAGTACACTCAAGAACACCAAAAAAACAAAGTACACTCAAGAACACCAAGAACACAGTACACTCAAGAACACAGTACACTCAGGAACACAGCACACTCAAAAACACAAAGAACACAGTACACTCAAGAACACCAAGAACACAGTACACCAAAGAACACACCGAAAACAGCACACTCAAGAATACGGTACACTAAAGAACACCAAGAACACAGAACACTCAAGAACACCAAGAACACAACACACTCAAGAGCACCAAGAACACAGCACACTCAAAAGCACAACACAGCACCCTCAATAACACCAAGAACACAGCACACTCAAGAACACAGCACACTCAGGAACACAGCACACTCAAGAACACAGAACACTCAAAAACACAGCACACTCAAGAACACCGAGAACACAGCACACTCAAGAACACCAAGAACACAGTACACTCAAGAACACAGCACACTCAAGAACACAGCACACTCAAGAACACAGCACACTCAAGAACACCAAGAACACAGTACACTCAAGAACACAAAGAACACAGCACACTCAAGAGCACAGCACACTCAAGAACACAGCACACTAAAGAACACCAAGAACACAATACACTCAAGAACACAGCACACTAAAGAACACAGCCCACCCAAGAACACCAAGAACACAGCACACCCAAGAACACAGCACACTCAAGAACACCAAGAACACAGCACACTCAAGAACACCAAGAGCACATCACACTAAAAAACACAGCACACTCAAGAACACCAAGAACACAGCACACTCAAGACAACAGCACACTTAAGAACACATCACACTCAAGAACACAGCCCAATCAACAAGAACACCAAGAACACAGCAGACTCAAGAACACAGCAGACTCAAGAACACAGCACACTCAAGAACACGAAGAACACAGCACACTCAAGACCACGAAGAACATATCACACTCAAGAACACAGCACACTCAAGAACACAGCACACTCAAGAACACAAAGAACACAGCACACTCAAAAACACAAAGAACACAGCACACTCAAGAACACAGCACACTCAAAAACACAGCACACTCAAGAACACAGCACACTCAAGAACACCAAGAACACAGCACACTCAAGAGCACAGCACACTCAAGAACACAGCACACTAAAGAACACCAAGAACTCAATACACTCAAGAACACAGCACACTCAAGAACACAGCACACCCAAGAACACCAAGAACACAGCACACCCAAGAACACAGCACACTCAAGAACACCAAGAACACAGCACACTCAAGAACACCAAGAACACATCACACTAAAGAACACAGCACACTCAAGAACACCAAGAACACAGCACACTCAAGACCACAGCACACTTAAGAACACATCACACTCAAGAACACAGCACACTCAAGAACACCAAGAACACAGCAGACTCAAGAACACAGCAGACTCAAGAACACAGCACACTCAACAACACGAAGAACACAGCACACTCAAGAACACCAAGAACATAGCACACTCAAGAACACAGCACACTCAAGAACACAGCACACTCAAGAACACCAAGAAAAAAGCACACTCAAGAACACTAAGAACACAGCACACTCAAGAACACAAAGAACACAGCACACTCAAGAACACAGCACACTCAAGAACACCAAGAACACAGCACACTCAAGAACACAAAGAACACAGCACACTCAAGAACCTCAAGACCACAGCACACTCAAGAGCAGAGACTACTGAATAATGTTTGATGATGTACTAAAGTACAGAAGAACATTAGAAACAAAATGTTTAGAAAGAAGCTAACGTACAGAAAGAAGGTAACGTACAGAAAGAAGCTAACGTACAGAAAGAAGCTAACGTACAGAAAGAAGCTAACGTACAGAAAGAAGCTAACGTACAGAAAGAAGCTAACGTACAGAAAGAAGCTAACGTACAGAAAGAAGCTAACGTACAGAAAGAAGCTAAGGTACAGAAAGAAGCTAATGTACAGAAAGAAGCTAACGTACAGAAAGAAGCTCACGTACAGAAAGAAGCTCACGTACAGAAAGAAGCTCACGTACAGAAAGAAGCTAACGTACAGAAAGAAAACATGTTTCAAATCAAAGTTGACTCAAGGAGGAGGAGAAAGAGGTTGTTAGAGCAAGGATGTTGACACCTGGCTTGATTGGTAGGGGTAGGGGTGGGGGTGGGGGTAGTACATTTACGTGCACTGCTTGACGACAAAGGAGGGGAGAAAACCATCGCCCGCCCTCATCTGATCTGGAGTAGAGAACGCAATAGAAGAGATGAACAAAGGGAAAGGGATACATACAATACATTTAGGAACGGTGATAGGAGGTCCAGAGAAATTAAGCGGAAATAAAATCACGGGTCTGTTTATTGACATCTACAAAACATGGTCTACGCCAATCGGCCTGATTCTATCTTGTACTTACAATACTATACAAAGAAGCCTCATGCAATCAAATGTTTCGATTTGAGAACATTCAGCCTCATGAGCCACACCAGTTAGATACTGCTCAAAATCATACGGGAGAGAATTAGATCTAGGGAATGCTGGCACAAGCTGGGGAGCAGACGAAGGCATACTAAAGAAACTGTACACTGGAAGAGTGAGACCAGTTCTCGAGTATGGCATCGCGGCATGGACAACAGCAGCGAAGGCGAACTTCGATAAAGTTAACAAACTTCAAAACCAAGATATGAGAATCATAACTGGTGGAATGAAGTCAACGCCAATTGTAGAACTTGAAAAGATTACAAAACTGCAATCCATGACCGACAGAAGAGACTGCAGAGCCCAGCTGCAGTCAGAGAAACTCCGAAGACTGACGGACCATCCAATGTACCAGAGGCTAAACAATTTGGGAACTGGGAAACTAAAGCGGAGAAACTTTGCAGAAATAGCCAAAGCAAAGATGCACGAAGATCCCATAAACGCACTAACAACACCAAAACCCATCACTACTGTACGAAAACCTACTTGGAGGCAGGATATATTTCCAGAGGTGGTAGAAAATATACCAGGTATTGCAAACAAAAACTGCCAGACCGAAAAAGAAAGGAGAGACACTACCTTAAGCTTCATAACGAAAAGCTACCCAAGCATGGACTGGACCCATGCATACACCGACGGTTCTGTAACAAACACTACACAGAACGGAGGGGCAGGAGCATTCCTGAACCTACCAAATGGCAGAAAAATAACACTGTCATTCGCTACTGGTAAGTACACGAGCAATTTCAGAGCAGAGGCAGAGGCACTGAGGGCGGCAGTGGAAGAAATGGTAACACACAGTGAAAATGAGAGCCATATAGTCCTGCTGACAGATGCTCTCGAAGTAGTCACAGCGCTAAAAAGCCAGAAAAACACTGAGCTTAATGACTTAAGAGCAGCACTCTGCAAACTGTGCCAACAGTCCGCACCAAAAAGGGTAGTGGTACAGTGGGTTCCGTCACACTGCAACATCCAAGGCAACGAGGAAGCAGACAGACTGGCAAAAGAAGGTGCAAGGCTACCACAAATAGATACCAGAATGACGTACGAAGAGTCAAAACGGCTTATCAAAGCCAGGTACATGTCCAAATGGGAAACCGAACATACTGGTTACACCAAAAACGATGCCTATTACCAGTTGAACCGAAGAGAGCAGGTCGTTGTCTTCAGACTTCGCACTGGCCACAACAGACTGAGGTACCACCTCTTCAACAAATTGAAGATAGGGTGTACCGACGAATGCCCGTGCGGTACTGGTAAAATGACCACTGAACATCTGCTGCAGAACTGCCCAACATACGAGGATCAGAGAGAGCAGATGTGGCCATTGCCAGTGGAACTGCAAGACAAGCTCTATGGTAGTGGCGAGAGTCTCAGGATGACCGCCGCTTTTTTCGAGAAAATAATGGTTACTGTCTGACTGTGTACGCAGAAGAAGAAGAAGAAGAAGATCTAGGGAAGACAATGACGTCCACGACGCACATTCTGGCTTTACACAGAATAAGGGGACAAATAAAGAAATATTATGCATAAGAACACAAAGAGAACCATAATACAGCAGTACAAAAAAACAAAAAAACAAAACAAACAAACATGTATATGTGCTTTATAGACTACAAAAAGTTCTTTGACAGAGTCCAGTATGAGATACTAATTACATGCCTAAAATACAAAGGTATGGATGGCGGAGACACCAGCATACTCAGTAACATATCTATGTTCATTCCGCGCTTTAACGGCGAATAAGGCAGAAACAAACGAGTTGGAACGGTGTGACGCCACTGTTGTTAGATCTTGTATGGTGCTGAGGCCCATAGTTGAGCCCTCTCGGATGGTTGTTCTTCTGTTTCCTTGGGTCTCCCTCTTTTCCGAACGCCCCTTGGTGTCCATTCGAGTGCTTGTAATGGAAGACGGTTGTTGTTCATTCTAAGGACATGTCCAATGTATGTCCATCGTTTGTTCCGGATGATGGTCGACACGTATAGCTGGTATGTCTCTGTTCTTATCGAGTCATTATTTATGAACTGATCCCAGCGTATAGTTTGTTTGTGTCTGTTCTTATCGAGTCATTAGTTATGAACTGGTCCCAGCGTATAGTTGGTTTCTCTCTGTTCTTATCGAGTCATTAGTTATGGACTGGTTCCAGCGTATAGTTGGTTTCTCTCTGTTCTTATCGAGTCATTAGTTATGGACTGGTTCCAGCGTATAGTTGGTTTCTCTCTGTTCTTATCGAGTCATTAGTTATGGACTGGTTCCAGCGTATAGTTGGTTTCTCTCTGTTCTTATCGGGTCATTAGTTATGAACTGGTCCCAGCGTATAGTTGGTTTGTCTCTGTTCTTATCGAGTCATTAGTTATGAACTGGTCCCAGCGTATAGTTGGTTTGTGTCTGTTCTTATCGAGTCATTAGTTATGAACTGTTCCCAGCGTATAGTTGGTTTCTCTCTGTTCTTATCGAGTCATTAGTTATGAACTGGTCCTAGCGTATAGTTGGTTTGTCTCTGTTCTTATCGAGTCATTAGTTATGAACTGGTCCCAGCGTATAGTTGGTTTGTCTCTGTTCTTATAGAGTCATTAGTTATGAACTGGTCCCAGGGTATAGTTGGTTTGTCTCTGTTCTTATCAAGTCATTAGTTATGAACTGGTCCCAGCGTATATTCTATAATTTATTTTCAAAGATATTTAGTTTGTTTTCCAGCGCTTTTGTTGTCTTCCAGCTTTCACATCTTATGTCAGGACTGATATTACGATTGAGTTGAATAGTCTGAGCTTGGTATATTTGCTGAGTGTCGTTGATTTCCAGATGTTGGTGAGCTGATTAAAGGCGCACGAGGTCAAAGCAATTCTAATGGCAATGTCTTTCGTGGCATCTCCATCTTGTGTCAGTTTGCTTCCCAGGTATGTGTAGTGTTTGACATTTTGTAGAGATTTCCCCTGTAGCTTGATATGAACCGGTGTGGTTGTGGAAGCCCTGATTTCGTCTTTGGGGCGTTTACTTGAAGTCCTGTTCTGATCTTTGGCATAGTCTATCTTTATTTTCTTGTGTTTTTTCAATAATGGCACTTAGAATGCTACTTTAAGATCTGGCAGGTTTACTCCCCATGTATAGATGTAAAGAAAGAAGGATGAGTGCTGTCCCCTTGTTTGTTTAACATTGGCAAAGAAAAATCTTTCGACGGATAGTGAGACTACCAGCACTCACTAACCGTGGAGTGTCAATAACTAAACTCACATTTGAGGAATATGATAATAATCGCCTCTTTTATATGGCCAACTGCACTGCATGGAAATGAAACATGATGATGATACAAGCTTGGAAGCGTTTTGTTAAATAGCTTAGCTGTGTAGATTTATTAGGGATAGGATTTTAGACATGTTTAAGTTCAAAGGCTAGGGAGTAGAGTATTGATTGTCAGTAGCCATTCATTTTAGTATAGAATTGAACTAAGTACCGATCCAGTGCAGATTTACTCAAATCTGGACATCTGCAATGTGTGGCGTCGTTTTGAAAGCTACGTATGTGTTGACTTACACATTTTTGCGTAACGCGTAAACGCCTGTTACGGTGTGATGAGTGGAGAAGTTAAAACCGGACATGCTATTGACAGTTTTTTTTTTAAATCTCGGGGAGAATAAAACAAGGAATGAGATTTAAATTTCCACGTTGTTAGCGGACCACGTGATCTGGAAAAAGCCTCGAATAGAGGGAGGTAATAGATCCCGGAACAGACAGCCTTGAGATAGAAGATGACAGGAGCGGCTAGGCTCGGTAAGCGATATTTTGGCAGAGAGAAAAAAAGTGATGAACCTTTAAGCAGACCACGTTAGTTCAAGTACAGATGTCTAGCAGTCTAACAAGACGAGATAATTAGTGATGTACATAGTCTTGTATGTAGAATATTCTGTTTCGAATAGCAAAAGTGTTAGGAATAGATTTAGAAGTGCGCCACGAGGGAACCACATGAAGTAGCCATCTTCATAACAGTTTCTTCAAGCGTCTAGCAGAAGTTCTCTCCAGAAATCTAGTCACTTCTAGAGATATATTTGAAGTGAAGCGTTTAGCAGAAGTTCTCTCCAGAAATCTAGTCACTTCTAGAGATATATTTGAAGTGAAGCGTTTAGCAGAAGTTCTCTCAGGAAATCTAGTCACTTCTAGAGATATATTTGAAGTGAAGCGTCTAGCAGAAGTTCTCTCCAGAAATCTAGTCACTTCTAGAGATATATTTGAAGTGAAGCGTTTAGCAGAAGTTCTCTCAGGAAATCTAGTCACTTCTAGAGATATATTTGAAGTGAAGCGTTTAGCAGAAGTTCTCTCAGGAAATCTAGTCACTTCTAGAGATATATTTGAAGTGAAGCGTTTAGCAGAAGTTCTCTCAGGAAATCTAGTCACTTCTAGAGATATATTTGAAGTGAAGCGTTTAGCAGAAGTTCTCTCCAGAAATCTCGATATAGATATCTTTGACTATCACAGCGATCCAACTCTTCAACGATCACTTCGAGCCACCATCGACAAGGAGAACAGAACCACGGACGAATCACCCGGGTTTAAGAACAAACACGAATCATCCATTCTATGGCAATTCACTAACGGTTCGTTAATTAAGTTTTAGTTTGTCAATCAAGTTGTAGAAGTGTTTTAGCAAGCGTGTGAGAGAATTTCATTGTTCAGAAATGTATAGGTAGTAGAAATAAAGAATACGTTCTATCGTGTTTTTATTAAAAGTGTTACCTGAATTTGTTTCAGTATGAATATAGTTAGTGCACACCCTTTCGCCGTTTGCTTCAGTATGTCAGCAAGCTGAGCAGTGCTACAGTTTGAGATGCAGTGGTACCATAGAATGGAAAGAGTGAGTTGGACTGAAATAAGATTAAATGACAGTGTGTTCACTGAAGTAGTCACACAAAGACAAATAATACAAAATGACACAAAAACGAAGATTGAGTTGACTCTAACACAATATTAGACATTAAAGTAGTCTTCTACAGAAGAGACTAGAGTAGAAGATTAGAGGGAAGATAGGACTGGGGGGACCAAGACTTACCGAGATATCACAGCCATGCAGATACATGAAAGTACGAACCTTTGCGAAAATAAAGAGATATGCCGTTTAGGGTCAAATGAAGAGAAATACTCAGATAACCTTACAACCAGTCTCAGACAACCTTACAACTAATCTCAGACAACCTTACAACCAGTTCCAGATAACCTATCAACCAGTCTCAGAAAACTTTACAACTAGTCTCAGGCAACCTTAGAACTAGTGTCACGCAACCTTATAACCAGTGACAGACAACCGTACAACCAGTCTCAGACAACCTTACAACCAGTCCCAGAAAACTTTACAACCAGTCACAGACAAACTTAAAACCAGTTCCAGACAACTTTACAACCAGTCCCAGACAACTTTACAACCAGTCTCAGACAACCTTACAACCGGTCTCAGAGAACCTTACAACCAGTGACAGACAACCTTACAACCAGTCCCAGACAACCGTACAACCAGTCACAGACAACCTTACAACCAGTGACAGACAACCGTACAGCCAGTCTCAGGCAACCTTACAACCAGTCCCAGACAACCTTACAACCAGCGACAGACAACCGTAAAACCAGTCCCACACAACATTACAACCAGTCTCAGAGAACTTTACAACCAGTCTCAGACAACTTTACAACCAGTCCCAGACAACTTTACAACCAGTCTCAGACAACTTTACAACCAGTCCCAGACAACTTTACAACTAGTCTCAGACAACTTTACAACCAGTCTCAGACAACTTTACAACTAGTCTCAGACAACTTTACAACCAGTCTCAGACAACTTTACAACTAGTCTCAGACAACTTTACAACCAGTCTCAGACAACTTTACAACCAGTCTCAAACAACTTTACAACCAGTCTCAGACAACTTTACAACCAGTCTCAGACAACTTAACAACTAGTCTCAGACAACTTTACAACTAGTCTCAGACAACTTTACAACTAGTCTCAGACAACTTTACAACTAGTCTCAGACAACTTTACAACTAGTCTCAGACAACTTTACAATTAGTCTCAGACAACTTTACAACTAGTCTCAGACAACTTTACAAGCAGTCCCAGACAACTTTACAACCAGTCCCAGACAACTTTACAACTAGTCTCAGACAACTTTACAACCAGTCTCAGACAACTTTACAACTAGTCTCAGACAACTTTACAACTAGTCTCAGACAACTTTACAACTAGTCTCAGACAACTTTATAATTAGTCTCAGACAACTTTACAACTAGTCTCAGACAACTTTACAAGCAGTCCCAGACAACTTTACAACCAGTCCCAGACAACTTTACAACCAGTCCCAGACAACTTTACAACTAGTCTCAGACAACTTTACAACTAGTCCCAGGACTGATCAACCAGGTGATGGTGTTGACGAGGGGGACGTGGATAGCGTTGATGACGTGGAGGACCAGTTCTGGTGACTGAAAGCAAAGAAGAACTCCAAGAGTGGATGACTCAAGTAAAGAAGACCCGCCGTTGAATGGATCGGACATAATGACCGATAACATAAAAACATTGGTAGCTATGAAAATAGACTCAACGTGTACTCTAGATTTGACCTCTACTTTAGACTTTACCTCTACTCTAGAATTGACCTCTACTTTAGATTTGACCTCTACTCTAGACTTGATCTCTATTCTACACGATCTCTACTCTAGACTTGACCTCTGCTCCAGACCTGACCTCTACTATAGACGACATCTAATCTAGACTTGACCTATGCGCTAGCCTTGACCTGTTCTCTAGACTTGACTTCTACTCTAGAATTGACCTCTACTTTAGATTTGACCTCTACTCTAGACTTGATCTCTATTCTACACGATCTCTACTCTAGACTTGACCTCTGCTCCAGACCTGACCTCTACTATAGACGACATCTAATCTAGACTTGACCTATGCTCTAGCCTTGACCTGTTCTCTAGACTTGACTTCTACTCTAGAATTGACCTCTACTTTAGATTTGACCTCTACTCTAGACTTGATCTCTATTCTACACGATCTCTACTCTAGACTTGACCTCTGCTCCAGACCTGACCTCTACTATAGACGACATCTAATCTAGACTTGACCTATGCTCTAGCCTTGACCTGTTCTCTAGACTTGACTTCTACTCTAGACTTGACCTCTATTCTAAACTTGACCTATACTCTAGCCTTGACCTGTTCTCTAGACTTGTTCTCTACTCTAGACTTGACCTCTAATCTAGACCTATACTCTACACATTCAAATTGACGATCAACAACTGGAATAGACCAAGAAGAGCATATCCTGTCTTGCAAACAAAATAACGGTAATGGGAGATGGGAGATGGGAGATGGGAGATGGGGAATAGAAAAACAGGAAGAGAATTGGGCTGACCAAATCTGTTTCCACCAACAGTAGTGATATATTGACATCCACCAACAGCAGTCATATATTGACATCCACCAACAGTAGTCATATATTGACATCCACCAACATCAGTCATATATTGACATCCACCAACATCAGTCATATATTGACATCCACCAACAGTAGTGATATATTGACATCCACCAACAGTAGTGATATATTGACATCCACCAACAGTAGTCATATATTGACATCCACCAACATCAGTCATATATTGACATCCCCCAACATCAGTCATATATTGACTGTAAAGTAAGTCACTCACACATCAACGAACGTGATCAGGTATTATGTACAATCGTCCTAAATGGGTGTAGATAATAGACAATTTATGTTGCAAAAATGTGGACATTTTTCTTCTTCATTTTCGTGTCGAAGTTTACAGCGAGGATGTGATATCTGTGCTTTTCGACCAGACAACATTCGATGTCAGATATGGATCTACTCATTATATATAAGACTGTCGAGGACCTACTGGACAGAAACAAGAAAACAAGAAAACAAAAAACAAGAAATGACGATTTTGAAACATTAGAAGTACAAAGAATGTTGGTGAACGACATGAGAGAGCAACAGTCCAAATATTTTGGCCCCCAAAACAAGACATAACACCCTGTTGAATGTGATACAGGCAGATAAATTGGAGGGCGAACGTGTCAGAGGTCAACAAGAAGTGGCAGGAAAACATGAAATTATGGACAAGGAAACGCCAGGCAGATAACTCCATCAAGACAAGAGATAGATGACTCCATCAAGACAAGAGATAGATGACTCCATCAAGACAAGAGACAGATGACTCCATCAAGACAAGAGACAGATGACTCCATCAAGACAAGAGACAGATGACTCCATCAAGACAAGAGAAGATGACTTCATCAAGACAAGAGACATTTGACTCCATCAAGACAAGAGACAGATGACTCCATCAAGACAAGAGACAGATGACTCCATCAAGACAAGAGACAGATGACTCCATCAAGACGAGAGGTAGAAGACTCCATCAAGACAAGAGAAGATGGCTCCATCAAGACAAGAGACAGATAACTCCATCATGACAAGAGACAGATGACTCCATCAAGACAAGAGACAGATGGATCCATCAAGACACGAGATAGATGACTCCATCAAGACAAGAGACATATGACTCCATCAATACGATACAGATGACTCCATCAATACAAGAGACATATGATTCCATCAAGACAAGAGACAGAGGACTCCATCAAGACAAGAAAAAGATGACTCGATCAAGACAAGAGAGATGACTCCATCAATATAAGAGACAGATGACTCCATCAATACAAGAGACAAATGACTCAATGAATACAAGAGACAGATGACTCCATCAAGACAAGAGACAAATGACTCCATCAAGACAAGAGAAAGATGACTCCAACAAGACAAGAGACATATGACTCCATCAAGATAAGAGAGAGAACGTTGAAGACCCCCTGCCGCCGACCATCAATGTGAGGATGACACTTGAACGCAACCGAACAACACCAGTGTACACAAAGACCGCCTGTCGACTCTGATGATCATCAAAACAGAGCAATAATGAGCCATTTCTGCTTGTTTGACATAAGTGGGACCAATATTATGTGAACTAAAATTCTGCCCAATTGTGACGTACAAGCACGCCCAAATAAATCTGACAATAGCACAAGAACATGTGGCCATTTATTCCCAAACACCGGGTTCTCACAAGAAAGTTTGGGAATTATACAAACTGCCGCCAACAATTTCTCTCACAAGAACCAGCACTAATGTCAAGATACTATACTGTAAAATGTAGGAGAACTTGAACAAAGTAACGCATTTGTTCAGTTCTGTAGAATATAATCATATTTGTCATCGACAAACAAAAGCTAGAACTTCAAATGTGATCGGCTCACATCCAGATGTGAAATCTGCTCACATCCGAATGTGAAATCTGCTCACATCCAAATGTGAAATCTGCTCACATCCAAATGTAAAATCTGCTCATATCCAAATAAAATGCATGAAATCTAAACAATTTGAAATAGGAATTGTGCAAAACAGATTACAGACAAATGAAAGATCTTAAATAAGCGTCATAGACAGACGCGAAGTCTTTAAAAAATGTTCAAGCAAAATATAACGCCATATAAATATAGGTCACAGAAAATGTGAAGCCAAATATAGGTCACAGAAAATGTGAAGCCAAATATAGGTCACAGAAAATGTGAAGCCAAATATAGTTCACAGAAAATGTGAAGCCAAATATAGGTCACAGAAAATGTGAAGCCAAATATAGGCACAGAAAATGTGAAGCCAAATATAGGTCACAGAAAATGTGAAGCCAAATATAGGTCACAGAAAATGTGAAGCCAAATATAGGTCACAAACAAAGAAGATGTCTTAAATACAGATCACAAACAAAAGCCATGTTTCAATACAATCCTTGTCCAACTAATCTGTTAATCCACAAAGTCCGCTTTTCTATGACTTTAAAAGGCTGACAAATGATACTTTTATCGCTTAAAACTGCACGCAAAGACAATAAGAGTCATATATTTATACGCCCACACTCACGAGATCAAGGCAGTAAGTACGTCACAAACCGATATGGGATGGCTAAAACATTGCCAATGAAGCCCTACCTGGTCGTCCTGTTCAGATTACAGAAGAAGCATATGTGCAGCCGACGGGGGAGATGATTCGGGTTGACTTACAGACGTGTAGAGATAGACAGTATAGCAACTGCAATAACGTGTTCTCATGGTTTAGTCTACAGCATCATGTTTGATCAATTGAATTTCCGAAAGTGTGCTAGCTGTGGGTACCTAGACAACTGATTGACAAACACAAAAAGAACCGAATGTACCTTCCCTTGCATCATCTCTGTGTCGGCATATAGATGCAGGGGAAGGCATGCTGAACAGGATTGTTACCGGGGAATAATCCCGGGCTTCAATGGAAGCATCCTTCTCTACCTTGTGCTAAGAATGTCAAGGTCATCCCATCAGCAGGGAAGGTTATGCTCACGGTGGTTTGCGATTCTCACGGAGTGGCAGTTCACCAATTTCCCAAGTGTTCATTTGTACGCTATTTAGATGGCCATTTTCTTGTCTCTTGTATCTCTCTACCGCTTCAGTCAGTGCCCCCTTTCTCCTGAAAGCGATATCTAGCGGTTCTATGTTGGCCTATATCTCGCACGCCGCTGTAGGTGTTGATCTCATCCCCACACAAATTAGTCTGAGAGCTTGATTCTCCACTCCGTCAATAGATGATATGTTATTTGTACTCACAGTGGTTTGTATAGGTAGGCTGTAGTCCATCACCAGTGTTACATAACCAAGGTATAGTTGCCCAAGAGTTTGTTTATCAGCTTCCCAATTTGTACAAGATAGCCTTTTGATTAAGTTCAAACGCTTGGATGCTTTACTTCTGACATTGCAGATGTGGCTGCCAAATTTCCACTGTGTGTCCAGTGTTACTCCCAGATAAACTGGGGTATCCTCTTTTACTAGTAATTCCCCATTCATTTTGATGTTAATGTATTTATCTTTAGTTTCCACAGTTCGCAGTATACTGAAATTGTTAGTAGCGCTCTGTTGATCTTGGCTTTTGCCAAAATGGGATATTTCTCGGTGGTCCAAATGGCGAGATCATCAGCAAACAGTGCCTTTGACAAGTTTAGATGTCTAGTGAGGTCATTTATATAGATGAGGAAAAGGGTGGAGCTTAGAGGAGAGCCCTGTGGCAGTCCTTCTTCTAGCGTTTTCTTACTTGATGTTGCCCCTGCAAAGTTGGTATTTATGGTTCTGTTGGCCAGGAAGGCCTGTATGCATTTGATCATTTTTCCTTCTATTCCAATTTTCCTCATTTTTCATCAAAAGGCCCTTCCTCCAGAATCTGTCATGTGCCTGCTGTAGATCAATAAACACTGCTAGTGTGCTTTTCCATCTTGGAATCCATCACATGATGTGTGAACATAAAGAGGGGGATCATCCGTGCGGTGTCCAACCTGCACCCTGCCTGGTTTCTATTAAGGAGGTTTTTGCTTTTCAGCCACCAACATAGTCTGTTGTTTACCATTCTTTCAACCACTTTATCTAAACATGAGGTGAGCGACACATGTCTATAGCTTCCAGGTGTTCCAGGTTGTTTACCATTCTTTTAACCACTTTACCTAAACATGAGGTGAGCGACACAGGTCTATAGCTTCCAGGTGTTCCAGGTTGTTTACCATTCTTTTAACCACTTTACCTAAACATGAGGTGAGCGACACAGGTCTATAGCTTCCAGGTGTTCCAGGTTGTTTTCTATTCTTTTAACCACTTTACCTAAACATGAGGTGAGCGACACAGGTCTATAGCTTCCAGGTGTTCCAGGTTGTTTACCATTCTTTTAACCACTTTACCTAAACATGAGGTGAGCGACACAGGTCTATAGCTTCCAGGTGTTCCAGGTTGTTTACCATTCTTTTAACCACTTTACCTAAACATGAGGTGAGCGACACAGGTCTATAGCTTCCAGGTGTTCCAGGTTGTTTACCATTCTTTTAACCACTTTACCTAAACATGAGGTGAGCGACACAGGTCTATAGCTTCCAGGTGTTCCAGGTTGTTTACCATTCTTTTAACCACTTTACCTAAACATGAGGTGAGCGACACAGGTCTATAGCTTCCAGGTGTTCCAGGTTGTTAACCATTCTTTTAACCACTTTACCTAAACATGAGGTGAGAGACACAGGTCCATAGCTTCCAGGTGTTCCTGGTTGTTTCCCTTTCTTCAGTCTGGGTTTGATAGTTGCTGATAGCCATATTGATGGCAACTGTCCTTCGCCCCATGTTCTGTTGATAAACCAGAAAAGTAGACCTTTCGCATTTAGTCCTAATTTACTTATCATCTCATTAACTTTATCTGGTCCTGGTGATTTATTTTTTTGCCAGTTTCATCATCGTCATGCTCAGTTCTTGTGAAGTGAAGTGATCTTTAAAGGCAACTATTTTGGTGGAGTCCATGTTAAATGAGTCCTTTAAAAGTGTTTTATCTAGCAGTTTTCTTGATTGAGTTTTATTTACTCTAGTATACCATTTATTGAAGATCTCAACTTTCTTGGTGTTTGATACTATTTTGTCCCCAGTATCTCTGGCCAGGTGTGTTAGGTTTGACTTTCTCTTGTTCCCGTCAAGGTTGCTCAGTAATCTCTACACCTTGTTCCCGTCAAGGCTGCTCAGTAATCTCCACACCTTGTTCCCTTCAAGGTTGCTCAGTAATCTCCACACCTTGTTCAAGGCTGCTCAGTAATCTCCACACCTTGTTCACGTCAAGGTTGCTCAGTAATCTCCACACCTTGTTCACGTCAAGGTTGCTCAGTAATCTCCACACCTTGTTCACGTCAAGGTTGCTCAGTAATCTCCACACCTTGTTCAAGGTTGCTCAGTAATCTCCACACCTTGTTCCCGTCAAGGTTGCTCAGTAATCTCCACACCTTGTTCCCGTCAAGGTTGCTCAGTAATCTCCACACCTTGTTCAAGGTTGCTCAGTAATCTCCACACATTGTTCAAGGTTGCTCAGTAATCTCCACACCTTGTTACCTTCTCATTTTAGATCCAGCATGCTACAATTTTTTATCAAAGTCTCCCGCTTGCTTTGTTTAGTTGTCTATATTGCTTTTGCTGTCCATCTATTAGACTGTTTTATTTTGGGTATTTGGGGATTTTCCTACCTTCTTCCTGGCCTCTCTCCTCTCTTTGATGGCTGCCTCCAGCTCTGGGTTCCAGTACGGTTTATATTGCCTGCACGTCCCCTGTGGGATGCAGGTCCTCTCAGCTGTTGAGATGGTGGCACATACATGTTTGAAAGTTGTATTCATGACATCATTCTTACTTATTTGACTAAACCCAGCATCAGTTTCCTGGCCATAACGGTCCCAGTTAGCCTTTCTGAAATTCTATGATGGGTCTCTTCGAACCATCCTATCCCTCTGCAGTGTTTCAATAATTGTTAGGTTAGGACGATGGTCGCTTCCAACATCGTCCAAGACTTTAGTGGTAGTGTTATCTACCAAATCAGCTGATACAAGTTTCAGATCGGGCCGGCTGGTGGTACCGTGTACTCTGTGCACAAGAGTTGGCGGGGTTCCCAGACTCTGGAGCAGTGTAAGATTAGTACCATTACACGGCTCTTCCATCTCCAGGCCTTTATTATTAAACTGGTGGTATCCAAGATTTGGCATGTGCGCATTGAAATCTCCCACTAACACTGTTTTCTTTGACGACTGCTCAAATTCATGTAGACACGTTTTGGATGTTGGAGGGCAGTAAATGTTATGAAGTATGTATTGTGTGTTATCTTTGCTCCAGAACTTTATTGTTTGATGGTCAATATCATCCACAGGATTGTTGGTTACAATCGCTTGTGTATCATTTCTGACCAGGGTCGTAATGTCCTGGCACTTGTAGTATTCCCACTTATACTGTGTATAGCCCGTGATGTTAATTTGTCTTTTTGGAAGTATTGTTTCCTGGAGTAGAGCTATGTGGATTTGATGGTCTTGTAGTGTTTTGGTTAGCTCTGTTGCCTTGTTTTGTAATCCAGCAATGTTAAGCTGTAGTATGTTAAGGTTTCCCCTTGCTAACTTCTGGCACAGAGCAGGGGAATTATCTCTGTTGTGTGGGCCTCTCTAACTTCTGGCACAGAGCAGGGGAATTATCTCTGTTGTGTGGGCCTCTCTAACTTCTGGCACAGAGCAGGGGAATTATCTCTGTTGTGTGGGCCTTGCTAACTTCTGACACAGAGCAGGGGAATTATCTCTGTTGTGTGGGCCTCGCTAACTTCTGGCACAGAGCAGGGGAATTATCTCTGTTGTGTGGGCCTTGCTAACTTCTGGCACAGAGCAGGGGAATTATATATGTTGTGTGGGCCTTGCTAACTTCTCGCACAGAGGAGGGAAATTATCTCTGTTGTGTGGGCCTCTCTAACTTCTGGCACAGAGCAGGGGAATTATCTCTGTTGTGTGGGCCTTGCTAACTTCTGGCACAGAGCAGGGGAATTATCTCTGTTGTGTGGGCCTCTCTAACTTCTGGCACAGAGCAGGGGAATTATCTCTGTTGTGTGGGCCTTGCTAACTTCTGACACAAAGCAGGGGAATTATCTCTGTTGTGTGGGCCTCGCTAACTTCTGGCACAGAGCAGGGGAATTATCTCTGTTGTGTGGGCCTTGCTAACTTCTGGCACAGAGCAGGGGAATTATCTCTGTTGTGTGGGCCTCTCTAACTTCTGGCACAGAGCAGGGGAATTATCTCTGTTGTGTGGGCCTCTCTAACTTCTGGCACAGAGCATAGGAATTATCTCTGTTGTGTGGGCCTCTCTAACTTCTGGCACAGAGCAGGGGAATTATCTCTGTTGTGTGAGCCTCTCTAACTTCTGGCACAAAGCAGGGGCATTTTCTCTGTTGTGTGGGCCTCTCTAACTTCTGGCACAAAGCAGGGGAATTATCTCTGTTGTGTGGGCCTTGGTAACCAAGACGACGCCCGAACTCGTTTGAAGAATGTTTATTGTTTTCTGGCATTGGATTATTGGGCGTTTTGCTGCAGACTTCCGCCTCCCAAAGAGCACACTGGATGCGCCTTTCTCCGTGAGTGATAGATGTATTTGGCTGTGCCATTTCCTTCCTTATGGGGGGGGGGGGGGGGGTGGGGGGGGGTGTGTCAGGTGGGGTTCACAGAGTGCATTCCCCGCTAGCCACGAGTGCTCAGATCACACTTCTTTATTCTATATTTAGGCCTTTTCCCATGGCTGTGTCATGTCCTGCCCTCTATGCCTTCACGATATCCCCCACCCCTCCCATGCCATAACAGCTCCCACTTTCCCATGAGATCTAATGGCTCCGCCCCACCTCACCTCCCTTAGAGTCAGAGCGTAGTCCGGCTCGGTAGAGGTCTCGAAGGTTGGACAAAGAAAAGTTGTGTAGAAAGGCAGACGACAGATGAGAAGAACATTTAATCCATGGGTGCGGTTTGGGCTGGTAACAGCCAGAGCATATTCCACTCGTTGGTGGGTACTGCGGTGCCACCTTAAGAGTCCTCAAACTGCTCCCCGCCTAGTTATACCACTAGGTACCTGGTCGTCCCCCCCACCACCCCCATAACAAATTCAGTAAACGACAGGGTCACCCGCGAGAAGGTGTTGCTGTGGACACGTTTGTGCAGGAGAGGCCCAGAAGCGTGCTGCCAGCCGGACAGCAGCTGTCGCGGCGGGCGATCCCTACACCCTGGATGTAAGAGGCTGTAGATTCGCATCAGCATCCATTTGGTGTAGGCGGGGCATTGTGCCCAGACCCTACATCGACCCCAATTGTTTTGATAAACATACGCTAACTCATCCAAGTCTGCTGATAAGTATGTCTACAATAGATGATATTAATCATCCAAATCTGTCGATTCAAAGATGTTGGTAATTGTTACTGGCTGGACAAATTGTAATCCATCTCGCTGCCAGTACCGTACTTCTTCCCGGAGCACATGTTCAACACACTTCTTCCCGGAGCACATGTTCAACACACTTCTTCCCGGAGCACATGTTCAACACACTTCTTCCCGGAGCACATGTTCAACACACTTCTTCCCGGAGCACATGTTCAACACACTTCTTCCCGGAGCACATGTTCAACACACTTCTTCCCGGAGCACATGTTCAACACACTTCTTCCCGGAGCACATGTTCAACACACTTCTTCCCGGAGCACATGTTCAACACACTTCTTCCCGGAGCACATGTTCAACACACTTCTTCCCGGAGCACATGTTCAACACACTTCTTCCAGAACTGAATGTCTATTTTTGAAAGGTCAGCATGTCCGCCCTTCGACATCATACATTTTAAATGTCCTGTTCTGTTCGTCAACTTGTGCTTCGACTTTAGCCAACACAAGCTCTATAGGGTTTAGATGAGCATGATATGCAGGTAGTCACAGAGAAGTGTGGCCGTACTCTTCAATGATTTTATCAATATGATACACCTTTGTCTTATTTGTCTTCCTCACAAGCTGCAACAACTCTGACTTGAAATCTGTGTCTTCTAAATTAACTTTTTCCTTAGCTAGCCTTGTCCTAATTTGAGCATTGGTATTTGATGCAGTTGGTACTTTGTCTTCCTCTGATACAGCATTGTGATGTAATCCATTATCTACTACTAGGCATGACGGTTTATCCAGAATTTTAAGCAGATCATTCGTCATCCAGTGCCTGAAAATGTGTCCATCCATTTCAGTGCCGTCGGTACTTTTTGATTGGAAAATAAGTTCAGCGTCATGGACACGTCCGTTTTCACTGCTTCCGGCATACGTTAATATTAAAAAAAAATTTTTTTGTTACGTTCGCTTTATTTATCTAATTCTAATCCCCAAGGGGGTGTGCGTTGGACTGTGGTTTTAATTTTGCGCCTGTCGGCCCAGTGCATCCGACTTCAGCATTCATTGTATGTAAAGGTCTGCTTCCTCCTGCATTTTCTAAGGCTTTGCTTACCCGGGGTAACGGCCGGTGCTGTGATGGGAATCGAACCTAGCACCTTTTCGTTGTGAGCCGTGTCACTTAACCACTGGCCCACACCGACCCCTACGTTAATATAATGCGCTGCCCTTTGCTGCTTGGAATTTGTCTTTTCTGTTCACCGCCAACTGATTGCCATTCCTTACCACAGGTGTGGTGAGCATTGACCCAGGTCAACTGATTGTCATTCTTTACCATAAGTGATTTGAGCACTGACCCAGGATTCGTCAAAGTTTACAATATCATAGCCTTGCCTAGGCCGTTCATGTCTCAGGCATTTGCTTCTGGCAGCAAATCTTCTTCTTCTTCTTCATAGTATGCAGTCAGACAGTAACCATTATTTTTTTGAAAAAAGCGGCGGTCATCCTGAGGCTATCGACACTGCCATAGAGCTTGTCTTGCAGTTCCACTGCTGATGGCCACATCTGCTCTCTCTGATCCTCGTATGTCGGGCAGTTCTGCAGCAGATGTTCAGCGGTCATTTTACCGGTACCACACGGGCATTCGTCGGTACCACCTATTTTCAATTTGTTGAATAGGTGGTACCTCAGTCTATTGTGGCCAGTGCGAAGTCTGAAGACAACCACCTGCTCTCTTCTGTTCAACTGGTAATAGGCATCGTTTTTGGTGTAACCAGTATGTTCAGTTTCCCATTTGGTCATGTATCTGGCTTTGATAAGCCGTTTTGACTCTTCGTACGTCATACTAGTATCTGTTTGTGGTAGTCTTGCGCCTTCGTTTGCCAGTCTGTCTGCCTCCTCGTTGCCTTGGATGTTGCAGTGTGATGGGACCCACTGTACCACTACCCTTTTTGGTGCGGACTGCTGGCACAGTTTGCAGAGTGCTGCTCTTAAGTCATTAAGCTCAGTGTTTTTCTGGCTTTTTAGCGCTGTGACTACGGCGAGAGCATCTGTAAGCAGGACTATATGGCTTTCATTTTCTTTATGTGTCACCATTTCTTCCACTGCCGCCCTCAGTGCCTCTGCCTCCGCTCTGAAATTGCTTGTGTACTTACCAGTAGCGAATGACAGTGTTATTTTTCTGCCATTTGGTAGGTTCAGGAATGCTCCTGCCCCTCCGTTCTGTGTTGTGTTTGTTACAGAACCGTCGGTGTATGCATGGGTCCAGTCCATGCTTGGGTAGTTTTTCGATATAAAGCTTAGGATAGTATCTCTCATTTCTTTTTCAGTATGGCAGTTTTTGTTTCCAATACCTGGTATATTTTCTACCACCTCTGGAAATATATCCTGCCTCCAGGTAGGTTTTCGTACAGTAGTGATGGGTTTTGGTGTTGTTAGTGCGTTTATGGGATCTTCGTGCATCTTTGCTTTGGCTATTTCTGCAAAGTTTCTCCGCTTTAGTTTCCCATTTCCCAAATTGTTTAGTCTCTGGTGCATTGGATGGTCAGTCAGTCTTCGGAGTTTCTCTGACTGCAGCTGGGCTCTGCAGTCTCTTCTATCGGTCATGGATTGCAGTTTTGTAATCTTTTCAAGTTCTACAATTGGCGTTGACTTCATGCCTCCTGTTATAACTCTCATGGCTTGGTTTTGAAGTTTGCTAACTTTATCGAAGTTCGCCTTTACTGCTGTTGTACATGCCGCAATGCCATACTCGAGAACTGGTATCACTCTTCCAGTGTACAGTTTCTTTAGTATGCTTTCGTCTGCTCCCCAGCTTGTGCCAGCAAGTTTCCTCATGATTGCCATTCTTTCTCTGGCTCTCATTCCGTTTCTCTCGATCTGACTTTTCCATGTCATGCACCGATCAAATGTGACTCCCAGATAGTATGGGTTGTCGTTTGGCTGCAGGAATTTGCCATTTAAACTTAATTTGGTATTTTGGGGTTTTATTGAAAGCGAGAATATTGTGCATGTGGTTTTCTCCTCGTTTATTTTGACCAGCCATGAGTTCGCCCACTCTTCCAGCGATGTTAGGGCCTGCTGCATCCGATTTCTTGCTATGGTGAGATTCTTTTCAGAGGTCCACATAGCCAGATCGTCTGCAAACATTGAGCTATGGACTCTTCTTGGTATATTCTCTGTAATGTCGTTTATATACACCAGGAAGAGTGTGGGTGACAATACTCCCCCTTGGGGTACTCCCTGCTCGAGTGTCACCTTTTTGCTCATCTGCCCTTGTACTTGGACTCTGGCCGTTCTGTTTTTGAGGTAGTGGTTGATCCACTTGTACATTTTCCCACAAACATCACTTCTTCTTAGCTTGACTCTAAGTCCCTCTTTCCAGACTTTGTCAAATGCCTTTTCCAGGTCCACCCAAACCGCTACTGTGTGTTTCTGTGCCTGGTAGGCATCTTCTATTTCCTGGGCTATGAGGATGATTTGGTCCTCAGTGGATCTGTATTGTCTAAAGCCGGCTTGCTGTGGAATTAGTATTCGTTTTTCTTCCAGATGCCACATCAGTCTGGTGTTTATCATACGTTCCATCAGTTTGCCGACACAGCTCAGTAGGCTGATAGGCCTGTATCCATTTGGATCTGTTTTGTCCTTTCCTTTTTTTGGTACTGGTACAAGTACTGCGTCTTTCCATGCCTGGGGTACAATTCCCCTTTTCCAGCATTGGTTCAGGACCAATAGCAGCTTCCTCTTCGCTGTTTGGCCCAGCCCCATCAGCATTTCGTTTGTTATCCCATCTTTTCCGGGAGATTTCCTTTTCTTTAATGTTCTCATGGCCTCTTCCATTTCGCTCATTGTTAATTTGGCCATCATATGCTCTTCTGGTGCCGTATTGATGTGCTGGCAGCAATTAACTATGGCTTATTTCACATACAATATTCCTGCCGCCTGTGTTTTCATGAATGTAAAGCCGGCGGCTCTTACAATTTTCCAGAGTACTTTTGGAAACTTCAAAACTGCAGTCGGATTGCAATGTTATTTTTAGTCTCAGCAGAGTAACAAGTTGATTTTTGGTCAACAGTTTTTTATGACATCTGTCGAAATCGTCAAATGGCCTATTCATACCTTGCTTGACATGAGTGCAATTTTGTCCAGTCCATCGGTTAAAGGATCATCTATCCTGATCTTGTCCAGTCCATCGGTTAAAGGATCATCTATCCTGATCTTGTCCAGTCCATCGGTTAAAGGATCATCTATCCTGATCTTGTCCAGTCCATCGGTTAAAGGATCATCTATCCTGATCTTGTCCAGTCCATCGGTTAAAGGATCATCTATCCTGATCTTGTCCAGTCTATCGGTTAAAGGATCATCTATCCTGATCTTGTCCAGTCCATCGGTTAAAGGATCATCTATCCTGATCTTATCCAGTCCATCGGTTAAAGGATGATCTATCCTGATCTTATCCAGTCCATCGGTTAAAGGATGATCTATCCTGATCTTATCCAGTCCATCGGTTAAAGGATCATCTATCCTTATCACGCCCCAATTGTGTTCGTATCTCTGGGTACTGAATATAGCAATATAATTGACCCATCTTAGGTACAAGTTCAAGATTGGCACTGTAGACCTTTGTGCCTGCGGCACAACCCCGTGAAGGAACCCATATTTTTCAGCCCTGTCCACCGTAAACCGACAAAGGACGTAGCATTTGGCAACAGCCAGTGTCATTCCACGAGAGGCTGTACAGAAGTGTAAAAAGCCTTGAGTCGACTGCTGCCTTCGTTAGAGTCATTGAAGTCGAGGTCTGAAGACGAACGAAGAAGAAGGAGAAGATTCCCTGCTGAAGAACTTGTATAGTAAAACGGTAACTTTCTGCATTGTTAGAAATGTACACTTCAAACTCATTTTGAAATTGTTTCAATGGAACTTTTGAAAAAGCAACCATATGTCACATTAACGACCCACAAACTATGATATTGGGATACACCTATAACTGAATGACAGTTTGACACGATTGGCCATGGTTGTTTTCCCATTCGACAAAATGTCTAATTGCGGCACGGGATAATCAGGAATTTGTTTTTCATTCAAAGTATTTGAATGTCAAAACATCAATTTTTAAAACAGCACAACTGAGTACCGTATACATGTTAAAATTATGTCCAATTCAGTGAGGTTGTTTTTAATACAACCTAATGAAACATTAAAAAAAATCCATGAAATTTCTTAGAGAAAAAAAATAGTTACTTAACATCATGGATAATCTTAGGTCGCATGCCGACAATCATTGTGATCTGGCGGACAATCATTAGGATCTGACGGACAATCATTGGGATCTGACGGACAATCATTGGGATCTGGCGGGGAATCATTGGGATCTGGCGGACAATCATTGGGATCTGGCTGACAATCATTGGGATCTGACGGACAATCATTGGGATCTGACGGACAATCATTGGGATCTGACGGACAATCATTGGGATCTGACGGACAATCATTGGGATCTGGCGGACAATCATTGGGATCTGACGGACAATCATTGGGATCTGGCGGACAATCATTGGGATCTGACGGACAATCTTTGGGATCTGACGGACAATCATTGGGATCTGACGGACAATCTTTGGGATCTGACGGACAATCATTGGGATCTGACGGACAATCATTGGGATCTGACGGACAATCTTTGGGATCTGACGGACAATCATTGGGATCTGACGGACAATCTTTGGGATCTGACGGACAATCATTGGGATCTGACATACAGTTTAGAAGAACATTGCTTCGGACCTTGTTTATTAATTAAAAGACGGACTAAAGGTATAAAGTCATATGCACTTCCCTCGTACTCTCCATTAGCTGGTGGAGAGTGTGGAGGTGGTCAATGGTAGAGTAGCCCTCTCCATCAGCTGGTGGAGAGTGTGGAGGTGGTCAATGGTAGAGTAGCCCTCTGCATCAGCTGGTAGAGAGTGTGGAGGTGGTCAATGGTAGAGTAGCCCTCTCCATCAGCTGGTGGAGAGTGTAGAGGGGCTCAATGGTAGAGTAGCCCTCTCCATCAGCTGGTGGAGAGTGTGGATGTGGTCAATGGTAGAGTAGCCCTCTCCATCAGCTGGTGGAGAGTGTGGAGGTGGTCAATGGTAGAGTAGCCCTCTCCATCAGCTGGTAGAGAGTGTGGAGGTGGTCAATGGTAGAGTAGCCCTCTCCATCAGCTGGTGGAGAGTGTAGAGGGGGTCAATGGTAGAGTAGCCCTCTCCATCAGCTGGTGGAGAGTGTGGATGTGGTCAATAGTAGAGTAGCCCTCTCCATCAGCTGGTGGAGAGTGTGGAGGTGGTCAATGGTAGAGTAGCCCTCTCCATCAGTTGGTGGAGAGTGTAGAGGGGGTCAACGGTAGAGTAGCCCTTGCTGAATCCCACCTGCTCTCGTGGCTGGTTCTCCTCAAGTTGCTGTTCCAGTCTGTTCATAATTACTCTCGTGAAAAGCGTGTACAGTGATGATAGGAAATATATCGAACGGCAGTTCGCTACGTCTTTTGTGTCCCCTTTTTTATGAATTAGTTTTGTTTTGGAAATTGTCCATTGGTTAGGGATAAACCGTCATTTCCATATTTATTAAATAGTTTGGTCAGCACGCTTGCCAGTTTGTCCACTCCCATACAAATAATAACAACAGTGACCCCACCCAGTCAGCTGGGGCTTTTCCTGTTTTTAGATGCTTGATTGCATGTATCGTTTCTGACGTTAAGATCTCCGATGAATCTGAAGACGTCCTCAATTAAAAGTCGAACCCAGGCCCATACCAGTCTTGATTCTGCTGGAGCAGCAGAGGAAATTCAACGACATGATTGGTAATGTACAGGCTCTCTGACCTTTCACCTGGAACAATTGCTGGTTCAGCTAACTAGCTGCGAAAATAAAACAAACGAGGACAAAATACCACACTAAAGACTGCTTTCAACCGGAAGACGACTCAAAGAATGGAATAATCAATGTAATCGAATTGTGTGAAATCAACAAGATGATTAGATGCAAACTCAAAAAAAATTATGAGCACCACAGGCTACAGATATTGATCAAAGTGGCTAAGACAAGACAATCAATAAATCAATCAATAGTGCGTGTAGGCGACCAGGGCCCGTCGAATGACCATGTCCGTGTCCACGTCTGATGACCCCGTCACAGGCGGCCTGCAGTTTTGTTGGGAAGGTGGCGATCTGTTTTACCCAGGTGTGCGAGGGCGGCCTGCAGTTTTGTTGGGAAGGTGGCGATCTGTTTTACCCAGGTGTGCGAGGGCGGCCTGCAGTTTTGTTGGGAAGGTGGCGATCTGTTTTACCCAGGTGTGCGAGGGCGGCCCTGAGGACGTCTCCAGGATTGAGCACAGCTTCTTCCTGTATCTCGCCCTCACAGCCTGTCGGAGCATCTCGTGGGCTGGCAATTCTCTGGAAACGCGAGGAGGGAGAGGCGACGGCGATCAATCGTTGAGGCAATGTCTGCAAGTTGGGTCGGTCGAATCACTTCACTGTTAGAAATCCTGTCAGGCCAGACGATCGCGAGGATGCGCCTCTGGCTGCGCAGGTGGTAGGTCTCAAGACGCTGCCGGCGCTGCTGTAGTCATCGGCGTAGACGAGATCGGTTACCCGGGAGTCGCCAACCCCTGGGTTGTCAGCAGAAGACTGTGTGAGGATCCAGTCCATGCGGCAGCAGAAAAGTGAAGGGGCTAAGAAGCAGTCCTGTCGGATACCGAATGATGTAGAGATCTCGTGTGTGAAATCCCTCCCGAGCCGAATCTTGGTGCTGGTGTGACTGTGGAGCTCCTCAAATAGGTTCAGCAGAGTGCCTGGGATACACCCGCATTGTAGGGTCTTCCACAGGGCGTGTCTGTCCACAGAATCGAATGCAGCCCGTCGGTCAACGTAGGCAACTGGGAGAGGGCGGTTAAACTCGTGGTCCAGTTCTGTGAGGAGACGGAGGACGAGAATGGCGTCAATGGTGGACAAGATTAAGACAAGATTAAGACAAGATTAAGACAAGATTAAGACAAGATTAAGACAAGATTAAGACAAGATTAAGACAAGATAGAGTACGATCAAATGTTGAACAGACATTGACCAGTCAAAAATGCTTCTGACAGCTCTAAAAAGACTGGATGGTACAACTTTGGCTTAGGAGAAGAATGCCGGAGGTTCCACACTGACCTCGTCGCATCCTAAGGCAGTAATCCATGATCGGCGGCCCACTTCAGCTTCTATATATATATATATATACATTAAAGCGCTGAAAAAAGGAAAGACCAGGATCCGACGACATAACAGCAGAACTAATACAGACAGGAGGAGACGCATGCATACACATATACCCGACATTGTGCAAAAAGATTTTGTACAGCTCAGAATGGTCCTCAGAATGGAAAAGTTCAGAATATATTTCCATACCAAAGAAAGGGATCCTAAAATTATGCACTAACTACCGCAAAATTGTCCCGACAAGCCATGTCTGCAAGATAGTATTACGTATTATCATGAAGAGACTAGAAAAAAAAGTAGAAATGCAATACATGGAACGCAGGCAGGATTCAAACACGGCAGAGGCACATAAGATCACACCTTAAATTTGAAAAAAACACATCTCTGAAAAATGCAGAATATACAATGCTGATCCACGAGTGGTGTTCAAATGAAGCCGGACTTAACTGCACCAAGTGAACATACGTACGATGCGCATGATGACGTTACTTCTGATATAAATAGCACATACAAGCCGTCAAGTTTGCAAAAGGTCATTATCCTCCGACTCATAGTTTCCTTAGCAGACCGCTGAAAACATTGTGGGTATGATACAGAATCCGTCCAGAGTTGATCATCGAGAGGGGATTCAGTTTCTAACAGTTGAAGGATGTCGACCAGTTGACATTCATCGCAGAATGCAGGCAGTGTATGGTGACAAAAGTGTGTCGAAGACAACAGGGAAGACGTGGACAACGATGTTTAAAGAAGGACGTGAGTTAACGAAAGACCATCCGAGACCAGGTCGGGCGCATATTGTGGCATCGGAAGATGCCATCGCTATAATTGATGCAGCAATTCGGGTGGACCGTCACCGGAGCTTACGTTCGCCACACTGTTGTCACCATACACTGCCTGCATTCTGCGAGAAATGTCAACTTGTCGATATCCTTCAGCTGTTAGAGAAACCGAATCACCGCTCGCTGATCAACTCTGGACGGATTCCGTATCACATGGCCAAATGGGAAACAGAACATACTGGCAACACAACAAATGATGCCTATTACCAGTTGAACAGAAGAAAGCAGGTCGTGGTCTTCAGACTCCCCACAGGCCACAACAGACTGAGGTACCACCTATTCAATAAATTGAAGATAGGTGGCACTGACGAATACACGTGTGGTACCGGGAAAATGACCGCTGAACATCTGCTGCAACACTCCCCGACATACGAGGACCAGAGAAAGCACATGTAGCCATCACCAGTGCCAACACTAGACAAGCTCTATGGCAGTGTCGACAGCCTCAGGGTGACAGCTGCTTTCTTCAAACAAATACAGGTTGACGTCTGACAGCGTACGAAGAAGATGAAGAAGGATTCCGTATCACACTCGCCATGTTTTCAACGGTCTGCTGAGGAAACTATGAGTCGGAGGATAATGTTTTAAACTTGACGGTTAGTACTTGACGTATGCTCACTTAGTGCAGTTAGGTCCGGTTTTATTTAAACACGCCTCGTATATACATCCTTCCTAGATTACACCAAAGTTTTGACTGTGTAGAGCGTCAGCAATTATGGAAAATAATGAAAAATATGGGCTTTTGCTTACATCCGATCACAAGCACAAAGATCATAATCTGTATCTGAACATAGGAAAAACGCAAAGATAATGTCCATTGGCTCACACAGACCCGAACCCCATATAATGTCCATTGGCTCACACAGACCCGAACGCAAGATAATGTCCATTGGCTCACACAGACCCGAACCCCAGATAATGTCTATTGGCTCACACAGACCCGAACGCGAGATCACTATTGGTAATGAGGAAATTAAAGACATGGATTACTTTGGCTCTTTGATAACAAACGATCGGGACTGTACAAGGAGACGATTGTCCATGAGATGCAGGAACTGAATAGTATGCCAAATGTGTGGCACAATACTGACAAAGAATTAAAATTGAAGATCCTAGGAACAAGCGTATTCCTGGCGGCAATGTACGGATGCGAAACATGGACAATCACACAAATATTGAGAAAGAGGATCGGACTTTCAAAACAAAATGGTAGAAGAATTCTCAAAATACCTTGGGTAAAGAAAATAACAAATAAGTTCATCATGTAAGATCTAAGTGTCCAAGAGAACTGGCTTATAAGCCACGCTATGTCTCGGAAACTGAGGTTCTTCGGCCACATCCAGCGCCATGACGAACTGGAAAATGAAGTTCGAGATGGCATTGTTCCAGAAAGACGAGGCAGATATCGACCAAGACGTAGATGGACACAAGAGATCATGGACACCCTAAACACGAACATGGAGCAGGCGAGTAGACTAACAGCTGATCAAGATTCCAATCGAATGGCTGTGATGAGAGCGACATCCTGCCAAGGACATGCCACATGATGATGATGATCTATATATAAGTAATGAACAGTTATTTTCAATGCACAAATAGAATAAAGAAAATGTGATTGCAATGTCTCTATAATATATTTTAGGTTTAATGGAGTAATTGTGAACATCCGTGACGCAGACAGACATCAATGATTGTACAGGGCCAGCTAAATGTGTTCCCAATGAAATCATTCCAGATATTTGGAATAAATAAAACTTATTATTTTAAAACGGACAAAATCACTTAAGAAATAAAAAAAAATTACTGGATTAAGAATACGTAATGGAAGAAAACATTTGATGAACATTAAAGATAAGAACAGAGAAAAGATAATCAGAACTAAACGCTGTTACCTCTAATGTAAAATAATGTTCCAACATCAGATGGCGAGGATACGTAGAGGAGATGGGCAATAAGAAAGTGATCGATAGATAACAACGTCAGGATAAGATGAGAATACAGAACAGTGGAACATATCGAGACATGTCAGGAATACAAGGTTGCTGGGACAAATGGAGATATGTGCGGGGTACAAGGTTGCTGGGACAAATGGAGATATGTCTAGAGTACAAGGTTGCTGGGACAAATGGAGATATGTCTAGAGTACAAGGTTGCTAGGACAAATGGAGATATGTCTAGAGAACAAGGTTGCTGGGACAAATGGAGATACGTCTAGAGTACAAGGTTGCTGGGACAAATGGAGATACGTCTAGAGTACAAGGTTGCTGGGACAAATGGAGATAATTGTAGAAAGGAAGATGTTGGGAAGATGTTGGGAAGATGTTCGTATAAGAGATAAAACAGGATGCTTCGACCTCAGTAACCGGAAAAGAAGAACCATTATTTTCTCAAAAGGAAACTGATCAATGTCAACAATGAACATATGACATCAGAAGGCAGGCTGGGATAATAACAACTGGTTATCTTGTTCTCATAGGCCCAGAACGAGACAAGAAGTAATGCCAAGGCAAGTGCAACTCTTGGAAGACTACGAAAAGATATTTAGAACAGACTTGGAATCTCTGCTAGCAAACCTTCTGTACGACCCCGAAGCCTGGACATTATTATACAGAGATGTCACTAGGCTCAACCCTTATCATGTGAACTGTCTTCACAGGTCGCTCAGGTTTAGCTGGCAGCAGGGTGTACCCAACTCTCAAGTTCTCTACAGGGCACGACTCTTATGAATCTATGTGCTGATGACAAGAAAGCACACAGGATGAACAGGGCACGACTCTAATGAATCTATGTGCTGCTGACAAGAAAGCACACACAATGGACAGGGCACGTTGTTCGCAGGTCTCCCACAGCTGCGGCTGTACACTGAACTCAGAACGGACAAGCGGGCATTAGGGAGACAGACAACTAGCGGGCATTAGGGAGACAGACGACTTGCGGGCATTATGGACACAGAAGAAGAAACGCGGACATCTAGGAGACAGAAGAAGACAGACATCTAGGAGACAGAAAAAGACAAGCGGACATCTAGGAGACAGAAGAAGACAAGCGGACATCTAGGAGACAGAAGAAGACAAGCGGACATCTAGGAGACAGAAGAAGACAGACATCTAGGAGACAGAAGAAGACAAGCGGACATCTAGGAGACAGAAAAAGACAACTTAACTTAACTTAACGTCTTTATACTGGTTTAGAAGACCCTGCAGAGTCTGTATACAACCAGTTACATTTACATCACCTTGCTCTAAAAGCTATGCGCATCCAGTTTATTCTTAAATGCATTAACTGTCCCTGCCTCCACTACCTCCCCTGGCAATGCATTCCAAGCAGACACCACTCTCTGACTAAAAAAATATTTCCTAATATCTAACCTGGACCTCTCTTTAGTCAGCTTGTAGCTATGCCCTCGTGTTATTGTAGGTGGCTGTATTTTAAAAAACTTGTTATAGTCGAATTTATCCATTCCTCTGATCATCTTATAAACCTGTATTAAGTCACCACCAATTCTTCTCTCTTCGAGACACTGTAGGCCGGTTTTTCTGAGTCGTTCCTCATAACTGTAATTCTGGAATCCCACTATCATCTTTGTCGCTCTTTTCTGTATTCTTTCTAGCATGTTTATGTCCCCTCTATGATAAGGACTCCACACCTGTACACAGTACTCCAATCTAGGTCTAACTAAAGCTTTATACAGTTTGACGATCACTTCCTTGCTCCTATGTTTAATATTTCTTTTTATCATACCTAACATTGCATTTGCCTTTTTCACTGCTACCTTAACTTGCTCACTCACCTTTCCTGTATGATCTATTATGACCCCTAGGTCCCTTTCCTTATCTATCTTTCTAATATTGTTTTCTCCCATTCTGTAATTATGTTCCATATTGGATCTACCCATGTGGATGACTGTACATTTATCTACATTAAACTCCATTTGCCAGCTTACAGACCATTCTCGAATTTTATCTAAATCCGACATCAATATATCCACTTCCGCTTTAGATGAGACACTACTGCATAGTTTTGTGTCATCAGCAAATTTTGCAATCATGGATCTCGTATCAATGTCCAAATCATTTATATATATCAAGAACAAAATTGGTCCCAAAACCGAGCCCTGTGGCACACCACTTTTCACTTCACTCCACTCAGAGTACTCCTTATTTATGCCCACCCTCTGCCTTCTTCCCGTTAACCAATTTTCAAGCGGACATCTAGGAGACAGAAGAATCGCTCCAAGGAACATTGACATAATCTGTGAAAAATTGAAACGTTGATGGCACATCTGGGTAAACGGTTGCACATGATCTACTCGACTGGTGCACTGCCCTCCCACAAGATGCTCTCATTAACGACAGGATGTCCATCAATGGGACAGATAAGATCACTGCCTGAAATCACAGAATGTGCAACAGCCGAAATGCCCAACCAATCTAAATGTTCCCCAAATGTCATAAAGCCTATTGATCAGGAAAGTTCTTCTCAATCATTTGCCATAAAAGGACAAAACAAGGCCGACCATCTCGTCATCATCCCTTGCGATAGGAGACTTTTATCGTTGTTATTGTTATTATATACGTCCATCACTTGACTGAACATCAGGGAGTGACGTCAATCATCACGTGATCTAAACACATAAATACACTTAGGTAATAGCTCGGTTACTGCACAGGACAAAAACGTAATGGCCGGGTTACTGCACAGGACAAAAACGTAATGGCCGGGTTACTGCACAGGACAAAAACGTAATGGCCCCAACGTTACGTCTACAAGACCTTCGGCAGTAACAAAGAACGAACGAAAACAACTAACAAATCACAACATTGGAGACATTTGAAGTACAAACGATTAGAGTTGGCAGCTATACTTATTGGTGGCCAGGTACGTGTAAGTCACGATATAGATCGAGGTATTGGTGAGAAGTGATTAGATGCCAATTATGAGAAAAAGTGGGCTAAAGATGAAATGGTCCATATCATTTGTTCCCGTAACTTTAGTGTCATTCTCTTTCTGTCATGAGCCATGACCTATATGTGTTTTTGTCTTGGTACAGTCACTGAGCCATGACCTATATGTGTTTTTGTCTTGGTACAGTCACATAGCCATGACCTATATGTGTTTTTGTCTTGGTACAGTCACTGAGCCATGACCTATATGTGTTTTTGTCTTGGTACTGTCACTGAGCCATGACCTATATGTGTTTTTGTCTTGGTACGGTAACTGCTATTGGTCCTTTTCAAGATCTGTTCACAGCTATCAGAAGATAGCGAGGTCCAACGGAATTACCAACTCGGTACTCTTTGGTTCCGTACTGGGACAGAGAGGGCGAGGACGTCTAAGGAAGAGATGGGTGGACAACTTCACTGAATGGTCAGGCCTTTGTCCCGGTGAGATACGACATGCGGCGACAGACAGAGAGGGATGGCGTATGATTTTGGGAGTGTCTTCATGTGTGCCCCAACGACCTGATGGGTTACGGGATGAACTGAACTGAACTGAACAGTAACTGAGCCATGACCTATAAGTATTATTGCCTTGATTTCTGTTTCTGAATCGACGTGACTGCACTTCGGACATACCCATAGGTGCTCGGTCTCTCTCGTCAAATCGCGTCAAAGTATGGATGCTGATGGTCCCTGTAGCTCGCTGGTTGTACACTCTCCTGCTCCGTCCTCTCATACGCCCCACTCCGCTCGAACTTCCTTTAATGTCGAAACTTTGCAGTCTGTGGATTGCTGCTTTATCTATTGCGGTGTCCTCATCCAGCAGGCGGTCATTGATTGATTTCAGAATGTCACTTCTGTCCATCACTAATGTGCCCATGATGGGAGCTTGTGAAGACATGCTGTCAGCTGTTTCATTGCCCTGAACCCCGGCATGAGCAGAACAGTAGATCCAGGTCACGGTCTGGAGGTTTGAGGCCTCAACAGTAGCTATCCACTCGTACCTAAGCCATCCCTTCTGTACTTTCTGAAGTACGGCTTGTGCGTCTGTCACGATGATTTCCATTGTTAAAGAAGTCTCAGATATCCATTTCAGTGCTGAGGTCACTGCTTCCGTCTCCATTCTCATACTGGAGGTTGTTGACATGTATGCCCTACTGCGCTCAGCAACGACCTCTCCTCTCACTCTAGCCGAGAAACCCCAGCCTGATGTCCCACTGCGCACGACTGATCCGTCGGTGTATTTGACAGCGTCACTCTCCTGGGTGTTCTCAGTTAACAGCTGATTCACCTCGTGCTCTGCTCTCCCGTTGCCCCGTTCTCTGCATTCCTTGCTTAAGGTTATGATGACTCTCTGGTACTCTATCATTCTATCACCAGTGTGGGCCCCTTCTTCCCCCTTTTGCTATGGTCTCAGCTGGGGTGAGGTATCCGATTGTTGTCTCAGCCTGTGCCATCCATGACGACCCTCTCTTGGTTCTTGATCCCGTGATGTCTGAGATACTACTGTGCAGAGGGTGTCGCGTGTCTGTGGGGACACACATATAGGCTTTGACTTGTGCCAGTTTATGTATGTATGTCACCGATAACAATCTCATGTACCGCATCATCACAATCGAGGTATCTCTAGTGCAGCCCAGAACCAGTCGTATACCTTCATTCTGGATGCGTTCCAACCTTTCACACTGTGTTTTTGATGGTGTGAGGATGTCCAGTCCGCAATCGATGACAGACAACAGGTGGGAGCAGAAGAAGAGCAATGGGAGACAAGAGGAGAGAGAGAAAGAAAATTGCCGGAAAAAGAAAATGTCGAATAAAGGCAGATAAACTTGGGTTAACAAAAGTCCATATAGGCTACTGGAATCCCTGAACGCGAAGACATTCTCCTAAAATTGGTGTACGATTTCCACATCTTCATGATCCAGCAGACCTGCCTGAAGGAGAATGTTGTCATCAAGTGTCCAGGATACAGGTGCTACAGTAATCCATGCGGGCCACCAGGTGCTACAGTAATCCATGCGGGCCACCAGGTGCTACAGTAATCTATGCGGGCCACCAGGTGCTACAGTAATCCATGTGGGCCACCAGGTGCTACAGCAATCCATGCGGGCCACCAGGTGCTACAGTAATCCATGTGGGCCACCAGGTGCTACAGTAATCTATGCGGGCCACCAGGTGCTACAGTAATCCATGCGGACCACCAGGTGCTACAATAATCCATGCGGGTCCGGTAAGCGGGGACTGGCGATGCATGTGAAGCAAGAACTTCTCCGTACATGGATAGATACTAGCACCTGTAACATTGAGGATGTCGAGATACAAGGGATTGAAGTAACAATCAACCACCAAGAATGGAGAATCTACAACGTAAACGCCAACGTTGATAACCTCTTCGAGGACATAAAGTGGGAATTTCTGTCGGACTTGTCAGAGTCGCAGAGCAAAAAGTGCCTCATTGCAGGTGACTTTAATGCTAGGTCAAAGGAGCGGGGAAATGTCACTGAAAATAGGCAAGAGGTCGCCTTGAACCAGGCATTAGTCCACACAAACCTCACTGTCGTGAATGACGGACGTCCAACTAGACTAGCATCTTCACCGGATGATATGGATGAGGTTATCGACCAGTGATGTTGCTCCATCCACACCCTGCACACTAGAGCGACCACCTGTCGTGTGTCGTACTTATATCCAGAGGAAAACACACCAGACACCTGAAAGCCAAACAGGTGTTAGGATACACGTACGAACAGGATAATGTAGTGAACATGCTGCGCTAGACGATCGGACGCAGGACCACTAGATCCCCTTTTGTCCAACCACCCTGGTGGACTCAAGATGTTGATCAGGCCTGGAGAGGAAAGGAGGCGGCAACAAAAGATTGGCGTAAGACCAGAAAGAGAGCTGGTATTAATGTCGACGCATTGAACGAGAAGGAGGAGGTAAAACGCAAAGCTACCAATTCCTTTAAAGCGTTAGCTAGGGAGTCCAAAAGCGAGCAATGGGAGGAGCTCATCACATGAGTGGGTAATGATAATTACCCTCCAGAGGTTCTGGCACATGCATCGAAAGATGAATGGACAAACTACACGCCAGCTTATCTTCAACATTCAAGACACCACAGGAAGGCTCCTGAAGACAAATGAAGAGAAGGGTCTAAGTTTTTTCAGTCGATATGTTGCCCAGACTGACAGAGGCGATAGAGATGCACGTCAGGAAACTCGGAAAGGCATTTTAGACGCAGCCATCAGGGGAGAGTTTTATATAGACCGTATCACCGAGGCGGAGGTCGTAAATAGCCTACGTACCAGCAAAAACACAGCCCCAGGCCCTGATGGAGTACAGTAAGGCGACATAAAGAAGTTGGATGAGAAAGATATAAGAAATATGATGAAGGAGTTCAACCACACTATAGAGAAGGCATATGTGCCTGATGACTGGCTTCACAACTATCTGTGCCCACTGCCTAAACCTGGTAAGGACTCCATGCTTCTCGGCAGCTATCGAATAATCACCATACAAAATGTATATGGAAAATGGTCCAGAAGATAGTGGCCAGGAAAATAATGGCCTACCTTGAACGGGAGCAGATTCTACCCGATACGCTGGGCAGTTACAGAACAGCGATGGAGACCTGGGCTAAAGCAGGAACTTTTTTGATGTGTATGGGGATTTTCAGTCAAAGCAAGAAACAGTCGCGGTGGCATTCGACCTAGAAGAAGCATGCAACCGTGTCGATTTTGAGACTTTAATTACATGTCTGAAGCAGTATGATTTAATCCCGTGGTTGGTTAGTTGGATATCAGCTGCCCTGATGGAAAGAACAGTTGCGCTACGCGTGGGATCGTGGACATCAGAACCGAGGCGAATATGTCCAGGACTGCCTCAAGGGTCTCCGCTCTCACCGGTGCTGTTCAACATTTACACAGTAAAAGTGGCCAATATTCAACCCACAGGGACAGGGCGAACGTTGACATTTGCCGGTGACATCCTAACGTACAGGACTGGCTCAGACAGGCAAGAGTTGGTCAAAGACATCCAGGAAACATTGCAAGGAATCTCACAGTGGTGCGGCGACTCAAAATCCAAGATCAATCCGAACAAGGCCTGCATGATGTGGTGCTCTTTGAATAATCCAATAGTAAAGGCTGAACTCCCGAACATCACTTTTGATGGTTGCACCATCGACAGGTGTGACAGGATTGTAATACCTCGGAGTGACATTTGATCGCATTCTCTCCTATAGCTGCCATGTTGACAACATCGTACAAAGATGCAAGAGAGGGTTAGGAGCACTCAAGACCATGGCTGCCGACTTGGAACAACGCCTCCTGTTCATATTATTTCGACAGGTCGTGTTGTCTGTCATCGATTACGGACTAGGCATCCTCACACTATCAAGTGTAACTGAGCCATTACATACATGGGTTTTTGTCTTGGTCCAGCCTCTGAGCCATTACATACATGGGTTTTTGTCTTGGTCCAGCCTCTGAGCCATTACATACATGGGTTTTTGTCTTGGTCCAGCCTATGAGCCATTACATACATGGGTTTTTGTCTTGGTCCAGCATCTGAGCCATTACATACATGGGTTTTTGTCTTGGTCCAGCCTCTGAGCCATTACCTATTTATAAGAAATGAGTCAAGATACATAAATATTAAGGATAGCGTTACAGCTACGCGTATGTGTACTAGATCAACGGAAAAGCGATTGTGAAGAAGTTAATACAAGTATGTTTACCATTCATGCAGCGAATCAAGGTCAGCTTCTGTAATTGTGTAGTGCCAGGTAGATAGGCGTTGTTGTGTAGAAGGCTTTCCTGGGGGTACCGGCTGAACAGTAGAAGTATGGACAGACAAGGTGTGTTATTGATTGTCAGCTGTGCCTATAGAACGATGTGTTATCATCATTGGTCAGATCAGTAGCGGTGAGGTAGATATAGGTAGAGGTATTAGAGAGAAGTGATCCGATCATTAGCGGTGAGAAAGATATAGGTAGAGGTATTGGACAGAAGCCGTCTTCTTCTTCTTCTTCTTCTTTCGTTCACTTTAAAATATCTATACATGCAATGTTGAATCTTGTATAAACTTCATTGTCTTTTGTAGTTCACATACAGATCCATAATGTTTCTCTTCCAGTGTTGTTTCTATGGGCCAGTGAGATTTTCTCTGTATATTATATTCGGGGCAGTTTTGTAGTATGTGCTCTGTTGTCTGGGGCGCCTGTACGCATGTACACATGGCTGAGTTGTGTACATGTGACTGCGGAGTCGGTTGTGTCCTGTTCTAAGGCGCAACACAACAGTATGCTCTTGTCTGTTCATGTTATGGTAATAGTCTGGTGTTACTATTGATGGCTTTCTGATTGATTTGATCATCCTTATCTTCTGTTTGTATGTAACTGGCACATCTGTTTGCTCGTCTGCAGCACCCTCCTTTGCCAGTTGATCTGCTCTCTCGTTTCCTGGTATTCTACAATGAGAAGGTATCCACTACATGACAATCTTGCGCTGGTTGCTCAGTTCAGACAGTAGAGCCTGTAGATCTGGCAGTTTCTCAAATTTCAGTACTTGGAGTGCTGATTGCGCATCTGTCAGAAATACTACAGGTTGTGGACCGACATTGGTATTCAACAGTTTCTCAGTTGCCACCTTGATTGCCTGTATTTCTGCATCATGTGTATGACAGAATTTCACAGTTGGTACTCTGACTGTATCCCTAATGTTGTTTGGGTATTCTATGTACACTCCCGCTCCACCATTCTTTACTGCGTTTTGTGCTGACCCATCTGTGTATACTTTGATCCAGAGGTCCAGGAAATTGAGGATCACTATCCTACGTTGCACACTGTTCTGTTCATCCTTGTCTAGTATTCCTTTCACTTTTGTTTGAATGCTTACTGATAGTCCATGCTCCTCCTCTCTACAAGAGGTTTGTTTGGAGATATATTGAAGAGAAGTAAGCATATCTAATATTCTTCCCAATAATCAATGACTACGTGTCCAAGTGTCCATCAAGATACAGAAGGTACCAGAACTGTTGCGTGTGAGGTATATTACACGGTTGTCTTGTAGTCCCATCTTTCTGAGTCGCCTATCACGAGACGGTTTATTTATGTTATCTCCATCACCTCTTGCACGAGGACTGTCCAACCGGTTGTATATATTCTATTCGGACCGGGTGGTTGTCGAATAAACTATCTGTAAAGATGGAGCCGCGTAGCGCAGTGGTTAGCGCGCTGGCTTCGCATCTGAGTGGTTCTGGGTTCATTCCCCAGTTGAGGCGGTAATGTTTTTTTCAGACCGCAATGGCTTCCGGGTCGACCCAGCCTTAAATGGGTACCGGTTCAGTCCGGGAAGTAAAAGCGGTGAGGGAGAGGAGATGGCTACCGCCCTCATATAGCCGAGCCTTTGAAATGTGAGATCGCTAACACCTCACACCCCTACGGCAGTAATGCTATGGGATACTTTACTTTACTTTACTTTACTTTAAAGATGGTCTCCGCTTCCCTGTTTCTGGGTACCTGTAACTGCTTAGTTACGCCTCCTTTATCTTCTCTCCCACACGTCTTCCTGTCAACGCCTGCTTCATCGTCTCTCCCACAAGTCTCCCTGTTAGCGACTCATTTATCTTCTCTTTCACAAGTCTCCATGTTAGCGCCTCCTTTATCTTCTCCATATGTCTCCCTGTTAGCGCCTCCTTTATCTTCTCCATAAGTCTCCCTGTTAGCGCCTGCTCTATCTTCTCCATAAGTCTCCCTGTTAGCGCCTGCTCTATCTTCTCCATAAGTCTCCCTGTTAGCGCCTGCTCTATCTTCTCCATAAGTCTCCCTGTTAGCGCCTGCTCTATCTTCTCCATAAGTCTCCCTGTTAGCGCCTGCTCTATCTTCTCAACAAGTCTCCATGATATCATTTCATTTATCTTTTCTTCCACAAGTCTTCCTGTTAGCTCCTGCTCTCTCTTCTCCACAAGTCTCCCTGTTAGCTTCTGCTCTCTCTTCTCCACAAGTCTCCCCCGTTAGCATCTCCTTTATCTTATCTTGCACAAGTCTCCCCCGTTAGCATCTCCTTTATCTTATCTTCCACAAGTCTCCCTGTAATCATCTCCTTTATCTTCTCGTCTCCACAAGTCTCCCTGTTAGCTCCTGCTCGCTCTTCTCCACAAGTCCCACTGTTAGCATCTCCTTTATCTTAGCTTCGACAAATCTCCCTGTTAGCATCTCCTTTATCTTATCTTCCACAAATCTCCATGTTAGCATCTCCTTTATCTTATCTTCCACAAATCTCCATGTTAGCATCTCCTTTATCTTATCTTCCACAAATCTCCATGTTAGCATCTCCTTTATCTTATCTTCCACAAGTCTCCATGTTAGCATCTCCTTTATCTTATCTTCCACAAGTCTCCCTGTTAGCATCTCCTTTATCTTATCTTCCACAAATCTCCCTGTTAGCATCTCCTTTATCTTATCTTCCACAAATCTCCCTGTTAGCATCTCCTTTATCTTATCTTCCACAAGTCCCGCTGTCAGTGCCTCCTTTTTGTGGTAAATGTTGAGCCTGATTGTTTCAAGTGAGTTCTGGGCAGTAATGGTTTCCCTTGTTTCAGTTTCCTGACTCGCATAGCCTGGTCAGGGCGACAACCACTAGACTGAGGTGGGCTCCTTCGAAGCATAGGCTTGTACTCTTCTCGTCTCAAGGGTCCTTACAGGCAGAGCAACATGTCAAGTATCTTGCATGATATCATCAAGTCCGATGCACATTGTTTTGCGCTCTCTAGTCAAGTGCATCCGTTTTGTTCTGGCTATTTTCGAGGCTGCCATCCCTAGCCTTTGGTAGTCCCCGACCATCTTGTCAGATAGCAGATTGCCGTTTCTGTAAGGAGATACTGCCATCAGGATATTGCCCTCAGGTGCTCGCGCTCTATCTGTCCGGACATTGTCTATAATTCTCCTTTCCTATGTGGTCTTTCTGCCTTGACCTTGAGCACCCTCTGCTCAGCTGCTACCATTCCTATTCTGGTCCCCTCTCCGGTGACCAGTTCAGCTGGAATGGTCCTACTAGGACTTACTTTCCCGCTGGCACTGCTCATTTCATCACTGACCCTCATAAGACCACTTCCTCGTCCAAGACTTCTGTCCTGTGGCCTCCATGCTAGGGGACTGAATCTATAACCTTCTGGCTGCTAGAGCTGTGTCCTATCCATTTTGGCATTTTGAGGGGATGTTAGAACTATTTTAAAAATGTATTCAACCAAACTACCTCACATTTCTTGGTAGATATTGTTGTTGTTGTTGTTGGACAGCCATAGTGAGCCCCTTTCTTAATTCCACACGCATCCTATTGCTTGTTCTTGATTCCACAGGCGTCCTATTGCTTGTTCTTGATTCCACAAGCGTCCTATTGCTTGTTCTTGATTCCACAGGCGTCCTATTGCTTGTTCTTAATTCCACAAGCCTCCTATTGCTTGTTCTTGATTCCACAAGCCTCCTATTGCTTGTTCTTGATTCCACAAGCCTCCTATTGCTTGTTCTTGATTCCACAGGCGTCCTATTGCTTGTTCTTGATTCCACAAGCCTCCTATTGCTTGTTCTTGATTCCACAAGCCTCCTATTGCTTGTTCTTGATTCCACAGGGGTCCCATTGCTTGTTCTTAATTCCACAGGGGTCCTATTGCTTGTTCTTGATTCCACACGCCTCCTATTGCTTGTTCTTGATTCCACACGCCTCCTATTGCTTGTTCTTGATTCCACACGCCTCCTATTGCTTGTTCTTGGTTATCCTGTCCTGTCTACTTGCACCTAGTTCCGTTATCTTTGGAACCAAATCTTTGTATTTCGCCATTTAGTTTGATGATCCCAGTTAACTCGATGATAATCACGTGGTAGGTTGACGGTCAATGTTCCAGATCGGGTAATCTTGGAGATGGCCTAATAAAATCTGGATGTGGGGACGGCGTGGGCTAGTGGTTAAGTGACACGGCTGAGATCCCGAAGTTTCTGGGTTCGCTCCCCAACCACCTCGGACGTTACTCCAGGGAAGCAACCCCTTAGAAAATGCAGGGGAAAGCAGACCTTTACATAAAATACACGCCGAAGTCGTATGCACTGTACCGAAAGGCGCATAATAAAATCAATGCAACGCACACCGCCTTGTGGAATAGAGTAATAGGCCGAACACAAAAAATGGGGATGTGTCCCCATACTGTCAAATCCACTGTCACTTCCAATCACTAGCAGTGATTGAGGATGTTGAGGATGTTGAGGATGTTGAGGATGTTGAGGATGTTGAGGATGTTGAGGATGTTGGTCCAATCGATGTTGTCACACTATTATAATTTGTTACAAACTGTTACTAGTGTAACAGTTCCAGAGTTCCCTGTGGAGCATATGCGTTTAGAGCAGGGGAGATTGGGCTGGCGGCTGTATTCTCTTGGAATCAAAAGTTGCATGAGTGCTGTCGGACGAGCCCATGTCATTCAAGGGTCAATCGCCGGTGTCGGCACTGGGTCGACAAGAAGGCGAGAGGTCAATATTTACGACAGGGGGAAAACGTTACTATTTTTTGGGATGGGTGTCAGATTGACCATTCTAGTATCAGACAGTGGTAGGTCTGTTACATTTAAAGTGAAAGTGACCTATAGCTGTCGCAACCAATGTGATTCTAGATTGGGTGGGACCATATAAGAGTGATGGCTAATCAGTCAACTGGGCAGGACGATTCTATAGTCATGGGCGTTTCTAGAGCTATGAAAAGAATCTATAAAAGATAATGCACAGAGACATTCTACAAATTTGGAGAGAGAGAAAGAGAGAGAGAGAGAGAGAGAGAGAAATTTCGGGGTGGTTATCTCATCATACACATAGAGCCTTGCATGCACGCTTAAAGGTGCGAATGATGGACACCCTGTAAGCAATTTGAGATAGAGATCTGATCACATACGTGTGAGAAGATTCGTCTCGACACGATCTGAGAGTTGATCTAGAAGACTGTTCCACAGAACCATTGCATTTGTTGGAGAAATAGTGAACCGTCTACGCTGAAAGGCAGTTGTTTTAGACACAGTGGCTCGATTAAGGATTCTGTCTATTCCTAGGGACTTCGATCCCCAAGGTACATGATTTCGGAAAGAGAGGTGCGTCACATGAGCCTCCAGAGAACGAAATTGTTTGACACAGGTGTAACACGGGCACCAAATGAGCATGTCTCACACTTGAAAACTGCTGACAGTTGTAAGTGAAACGTAGCTCATGTGTTAACCCATGTGCACACGCTTGACCGCCAAAATCAGCAACTCTGACAGAGAACGTCAGATAATCACCAACCTAGACAACCCGGAGTACGACATAGGACGACTGAGATACAAGATACTTGTAGTAAACCACTGATTGTAATACTATTGAATTAGACAAAGTATAGGATTTATGTGATTTCAATTACTAGGCTTAGAACCCGGGCATCGTAGTTTTGGAGGTACCATCAAAACCTAGTTCTTGATTTCTCTGAGTTAGTTTAAGATATATGATTATTTAATTAGGAAGCTCTGTTCTGTTATTGATATTATGTAACATTGATCCATGCAAATAACGGATATTATTTTGTCTTAATGGTTATCGGTAGTTAAACATTTTCTGTGATTGGAGTGTAACGTCGTGCAGTCTATGTGGTAGGTCAGATAACTCTTAGATAACTTACTCTACCAAAGCGACCTGCTACACTAGTCAATGACGGAACCACCCATTCAGAAAGAGATACAATTCTGTCACTAAACTGTAACTTGCTATCTCTCCAGGCAAACATGGTCTACAGAGAGTCAGTTGGAAGAAATGTTACTCCCAACTCTACAGAGAGTCAGTTAGAAGAAATGTTACTCCCAACTCTACAGAGAGACGGAAGAAATGTTACTCCCAACTCTACAGAGAGACGGAAGAAATGTTACTCCCAAGTCTACAGAGAGACGGAAGAAATGTTACTCCCAACTCTACAGAGAGACGGAAGAAATGTGTATCTCCCTATTCTAAAAATTACTCCTTATAAAATGATGTTGGCGAAATCAAAACAAAAATTATTTTTAAAACAAAATTCCTATATAATTTAGAGATTTAATTTTTAACAGGAGATTATCTTGATAAATAGGAGATTCTGATAAATAGATGTCTTGATAAATACGAGATTTCTTGATAAATGGGACATTTCTTGATAAATAGATTTCTTGATAAAAAGGAAATTTCTTGATAAATAAAAGATTCTCTGAGAAATAGATTTCTTGATAAATAGGATATTTCTTGATAAATAGGAGATGTCTTGATAAATATAATTTTTGATTAGAGATTTCTTGATAAATATGAGATTTCTTGGTAAATACAAGTCCCCAATAAATATGATTCTTGATAAATAGGAGATTCCATGATAAATAGATTGCCTGATAACTAGAAGATTCAAAAACAAATAGGAGATTGTTGTTCGACCGTCATTATCGATAAGGATCACTCTATCAGCATTCACTGCGTGACTTCTAAAATGGCTAAATAAGCCATTCTTAGCATTGAGTTGTCTGTTGTACCTTGTACAGTCTTGTTAAAAGAGTACAATGTTAGCCAGCGCTATGACATGATGGATAGTGAGACTTGTGACGCTATCACAGGAAAATAATATAGGTAGCAGTGGCGGATCTGAAACAAGAATATGTCGGGTAAAGAAATATCTCCTCGAACATTTCCACCAGACACATCCTAATACAGTAAGAAGTCTCGTCTCGATGTGTCTGGATGTGTCTCCCTGTAGATTGTTCAGTTCATGCAGCAGCCTTCTCAACTCAGCTTGAGAGCCTTAATCTGGTCGAAGAAAAGTTCTCACTGACCAAGAGTTTATCGATTACTAAAATTCACTGGAGGGTTACTACGACGATACGTCGAAGACCTTAAGACCTGTATATCTAACCTGTGTTTCGAAATGTACTATGGGAAATAAACAGTCTTCAATATGTAGAAGACACGAACACAAAATGATTAACACGATTACTTTTCATCCCAAGATTAAAATCTAATGGATAAGATTGCTCCATCAATATGACGTATTTGGGTAAATGTGACCGATCAGTAAGACCTAGTCGATGATGTGTGTTCTATCCGTAAGAAGTAATGCATACAATTGTGTATTTCAGTACTGATAATGCTTGTATTATTTGTACGAAGTAACTGATACTGCTTGAACTATTTACAAATGTAAGGGGTAATGAATAATGGTTACTTTGCCGGTAAGAAGCTATTGCTAATACTTGTTCTATTTGTAAAAGGTAATGTATAATGTTTGCTCTATCAGTACATGGCATTGGATAGTGTTTTTGTATCTGTAAGGAATAATGAATAATGGTGTTCTATCCATACGATATAATGAATAATGGTGTTCTATCCATACGATATAATGAATAATGGTGTTCTATCTATATAATGTAATGGGTAAGGTTTGTTTCCACCAGTAAGAAGTAGTTAAGAAAGCTTATCCTATCTGTAAAACGTAATGGATAATGGTGTCTCTTTCAGTGAGGTTATGGTGGATAAGGTTTGCTCTATATATATAAAGTAAAGAATATTATTTATTGATCAAAATGAAGAAATTACAGATGGTTTATTTTGTATGTAAAAAGTAATGTGTAATGTTTATTCTTCCAGTAAAAAAATAATTGATAATGTTTCTTCTATAAGTAATTAGCAATCGATAATGTTTTCTGTATCTGTAAAAAGTAATGGATCATTTCTATTGAATCTGTAATAAGCAATGTTCGGTGTTTTTCTCCTTTAGTATGAAGTAATGTATAATTTGTGTCCATCAGTAAGATTAAATGGATTACACTCATACATAAATAACAAAATGAATTGATCAAAAAGAAGTTATTGGTAATTTGTGTTCTATCAGTTAAAAGTAGCTGATACTATTTGCTCAATCCGTAAGACGTACTGGAAGTTAGAACCAGCAGTATGAAATAATGGATCATGTTTACACATAAGTAAGAAGTAACTGATAACGTTTCAAATCAGTAAGAAGTAATGGATATATATTGTTAATTAGCCAGATAGAACAATGGTGTTTATTGTAGAAGAAGCATTTGTTTGTTCATGGTCAGAACACGTGACTGAAACTTGAAACGTGGCCAGTAGAAGAACTACAAGCTCATGTCACACAGCTCTGGATCACGTGAAAGCTCAACTCACTAAACCACAAGGTTCTGTTACAGACAATTAGTCGTCAGTTTCTTATCCAGACTAACAGATTACAAACGTTCAAACTCTAATAATAGTCACTAAACTGTCAGATGACTAGACTTGACAGTCACTACACTGACACATGACTAAACTGAATTCTATAATTGAAGTGACGAATGAATAGATGTAAAACAGTCACTGACTTGACAAATGACTTATGTTTAAAATGCCACTGAACTGACAGTAGCTTAATCTACATGCAGCTAACTTTCATAAACAAAGGATTAATTGTGATACAGTCATGGAACTGGCAGATGACTGAACGTGATGCAGTCATGGAATGGACAGATGACTGAACGTGATGCAGTCATGGAACTGACAGATGAGTGAATGTGATGCAGTCATAGAGCTGACAGATGACTAAACGTGATGCAGTCATGGAGCTGACAGATGACTGAACGTGATGCAGTCATGGAACGGACAGATGACTGAACGTGATGCAGTCATGGAGCTGACAGATGACTGAACGTGATGCAGTCATGGAGCTGACAGATGACTGAGCGTGATGCAATCATGGAGCTGTCAGATGACTGAACGTGATGCAGTCATGGAGCTGACAGATGACTGAATGTGATGCAGTCATGGAACTGACAGATGACTGAACGTGATGCAGTCAAGGAGCTGACAGATGACTGAATGTGATGCAGTCATGGAACTGACAGATGACTGAACGTGATGCAGTCATGGAGCTGACAGATGACTGAATGTGATGCAGTCATAGAACTGACACATGGGGCTTGATTACAGAGCAGATGTCAGTCTACTCGGGTCACACACACCTACACACTGACACATACACACACGAGCTCGCTACATCTTTGACACTAACCTGTTTCTGAGAATTCTCGCAACGGTTCGTCCTCAAATATGTTTACTTTAATAAACCATAATTAACGCCTTAAGACAAGCTCATCCAAGCAGCTAGAACGTTTACTTTAGTGAAAAATCTGAACAGAATGAAACTTTGCCGGGTAAAGAACGCGAGAAAATAGATAGCAGGCAGAGTGATCCCCCTTATGTTTAATGTGCGGGCATCAATTTACTAGGGCATGCATGGCGACGGCGCTTATGTCGACGTCATGTCCGGATCCGGGTGTAGGTCCCAGGCGCCCGGCGAAACAGCTAGAGTACTTGCCCCTGACAAGTCAAACTTTGACTCATTATACGGTCAATCAGGTACAGAAATATCAAGTCTTCAATCATCTATCATATGTAGGTCCTAGCTGACTTTGTGGAGTCGCATTTCTATCATGTTCAGACGTTTCTCTCTTCCTCTCTCTCTCTCTCTCTCTCTCTCTCTCTCTCTCTCTCTGACTCCGTATACAACTGAAGGGGTTAAGGTGGGTAGGGTGAGGTGGGGTAAGGAGTACTGGGTGGAGAGGCGCCGGGTCATAAGATATTCCTAAACTAGGGTACATTAAGATCTGTCGCAGCTTTAGGTTTTACATCTCGTGAGAGCACGCATTATGTGACAGACAGTCTTTACAAATTAAGTCTCTCTTTACACAAGTCTGGGGGATGGGGTCCCTGGTTCACAAGTCTGGGGGGGGGGGGGCGGTGGGGTCACTGGTTCACCTGTCTGGGAGGAGGGATGGGGTCCATGGTTCACAAGTCTGGGGGGGATGGGGTCCCAGGTTCACAAGTCATCACTGGTTCACAAGTCTGGGGGGAGGGATGGGGTCCCTGGTTCACAAGTCTGGGGGGGATGGGGTCCCTGGTTCACACGTCTGGGGGGATTGGGTTCCTGGTTCACAAGTCTGGGGGGATGGGGTCACTGGTTCACAAGTCTGGGGGGATGGGGGTCCCTGGTTCACAAGTCTGGGGTGGGGTCACTGGTTCACACGTCTTGGGGGAGGGATGGGGTCCCTGGTTCGCAAGTCTTGGGGGGATGGGGTCCCTGGTTCACACGTCTGGGGCGGGTCACTGGTTCACAAGTCTGGCGGGGTCACTGGTTCACACGTCTGGGGGGGGGAGGGATGGGGTCCCTGGTTCACATGGCTGGGAGGATGGGGTCCCTGGTTCACACGTCTGGGGGAGGGATGGGGTCCCTGTTTCGCAAGTCTTGGGGGATGGGGTCCCTGGTTCACAAGCCTTGGGGGATGGGGTCCCTGGTTCACAAGTCTTGGGGAATGGGGGTCCCTGGTTCACAAGTCTTGGGGGGATGGGGTCCCTGGTTCACAAGTCTGGGGAGAGGGGTCATTGGTTCAAGTTTTCACTAACTAGTTTCATCTTCTTTACGGTTCATCTGACTGTGTGTTGTGTGTGTGTTGTGTGTATGTGCATTGTGTTGTGTGTGTTGTGTTTGTGTGTGTGTTGTGTGTGTGTTGTGTGTGTGTGTGCATTGTGTTGTGTGTGTGTGTGCATTGTGTTGTGTGTGTGTGTGTGTGTGCATTGTGTTGTGTGTGTTTGTTGAGTGTGTGCGTGTTTTGTGATGAATGTGTGTTTTGTTTGTTCTGTGTTGTGTGTGTTATGGTTGTGTTGTATGTGTTTTGTTGTGTGTGTTTGCGTGTCTGTGTGCCTGTCTATCAATTCTTCAACAATTTATGCCATTGTGTGCTCATTGATCTGTGAAATTGTGTTTTTTTCTCCATCTATTTTGTGTTTCTTTGATGGTCACATTAATCATGACTGTGTTTTGTCACATTTATCTGTGTGTGTGTGTTTGTTTTTGTGTCATTCATCTTTGAGTGTTCTTCTGCCATCCATCTTTGTGTGTTTTTGTGTCATCCATCTTTGTGTGTTTTGGCGGTCCTCATATATGTCTCGAGACCCTCGAGTAGCAATTGGTCATTTCATTATTCTCGCTTTACGCGGGGAAGCCAACATTCTCCTGCATGCATCTCGATCTTTTATAGTGCTGTACAAATGCGGGCCTAGCTCTTTGGTCAGCCCATCACGCCATCGGATAGCCGGGCGACACCGTGGATGTGTACAGGTGTAGACCAACAAAAACGTTGTTATACGAGTCCATCTATTGTCAGGCAAGCGGACCACAATGCCAGCCCAACGATGGGTGCGTGATGTCATGGCTTCCACAACGTCTCAAAACAAAGTTTGATATCGACCGTCTATGTTTCGGATCTAATCCTGTATCGACATTTTTAGTAGCCGCTGTCCCATTGGATTTCCGATTGACTGAGCTTCTCAGCATCTGTTTTGTGCAAGTTCCACACTTGGAATCCGTCAATCATTGCTGGAATGACCATGTGATTGAAAGTATGCACTCGTGTCGTGCTGTATTTCCCCTCTTGAAGCATTCGCTTAATGGAGACAAATAAATATCAAGCTGATATTCGTTCTCTGGAGATGTTGTAGTTGGTTTCTTGGCCTTGGTTGACATCATTAAAGCTGTCCTCTCCCTGTTTGATGTCCTACCCTGGGCAGGTAGAGTTGACGTCCTAGATGGTGTCCTCTCCCTGCTTGATGTCCTACCCTGGGCAGGTAGAGTTGACGTCATCGATGGTGTCCTCTCCCTGCTTGATGTCCTACCCTGGGCAGGTAGAGTTGACGTCCTCGATGGTGTCCTCTCCCTGCTTGATGTCCTATCCTGGGCAGGTAGAGTTGACGTCCTCGATGGTGTCCTCTCCCTGCTTGATGTCCTACCCTGGGCAGGTAGAGTTGACGTCCTCGATGGTGTCCTCTCCCTGCTTGATGTCCTACCCTGGGCAGGTAGAGTTGACGTCCTCGATGGTGTCCTCTCCCTGCTTGATGTCCTACCCTGGGCAGGTAGAGTTGACGTCCTCGATGGTGTCCTCTCCCTGTTTGATGTCCTACCCTGGGCAGGTAGAGTTGACGTCCTCGATGGTGTCCTCTCCCTGCTTGATGTCCTACCCTGGGCAGGTAGAGTTGACGTCCTCGATGGTGTCCTCTCCCTGTTTGATGTCCTACCCTGGGCAGGTAGAGTTGACGTCCTTGATGGTGTCCTCTCCCTGCTTGATGTCCTACCCTGGGCAGGTAGAGTTGACGTCCTCGATGGTGTCCTCTCCCTGCTTGATGTCCTACCCTGGGCAGGTAGAGTTGACGTCCTCGATGGTGTCCTCTCTCTGCTTGATGTCCTACCCTGGGCAGGTAGAGTTGACGTCCTCGATGGTGTCCTCTCCCTGCTTGATGTCCTACCCTGGGCAGGTAGAGTTGACGTCCTCGATGGTGTCCTCTCCCTGTTTGATGTCCTACCCTGGGCAGGTAGAGTTGACGTCCTCGATGGTGTCCTCTCCCTGTTTGATGTCCTACCCTGGGCAGGTAGAGTTGACGTCCTCGATGGTGTCCTCTCCCTGCTTGATGTCCTACCCTGGGCAGGTAGAGTTGACGTCCTCGATGGTGTCCTCTCCCTGTTTGATGTCCTACCCTGGGCAGGTAGAGTTGACGTCCTCGATGGTGTCCTCTCCCTGTTTGATGTCCTGCTTTTGGGTGTCTGGTGCATCGTTTTTTACTTTTGTTCATCTTCACACCGTAATGTAAAATGTTGTAACACTGTGGCAAAGTCCAGGTTTCACTGGGTAGTTACTGATCTAAAATGTTACAACATGTATCCACACCACGTCACTACTACACACAGTAAATAACACAGCAAACAAACACTCTTCAACAAACGTTGGCATATTTAATAACAAAAATCAACAAACAATACTACCAAAAATCAACAGCAACAATATAAACAAAAAGAACAAAACGCATCTGAACTAAATAATAATTATATAGAACTACATCGGCGGTTGTAACCTATAGCTTTTGAATAGTTCCTCGAACTAATGAACCCAGTATGCGCGCCGCTACCCTTCCCTTATCTGCACACTCAACACACTCTCACAAACTCGTCTTCACGATCATATTATGTCCTCTGTCGTCCTGTCCACTCATACACACTCTGATCCCTTCAGTCAGGTGATCTGTACATTCACCATTACTTGCCAGGGCACCAAGACCATGACGTCACTCCTCTATTCTATAGACGAGACGCCAAGACCATGACGTCACTCCTCTATTCTATAGACGAGACGCCAAGACCATGACGTCACTCCTCTATTCTATAGACGAGACGCCAAGACCGTGACGTCACACCTCTATTCTATAGACGCGACACCAAGACCGTGATACAAGCAGACAAATACAAAAAACATTTCAGCACACCCAATGAAGACCAGATTCTGAGATTTTGACAGTGGAAGATTGGAGAGAAGTAGCTTTGTACATTAGTCAAAGAAATGGATGAGAACATATAAGGTTGAATTACCAAACACCACTATGGAGGTAAATCCAATATCCATTCCAACCCCATGGGAACAACAACCAACCAGACCCCACTAAGGAGGTAAATCCAATACCCCTTCCAACCCCATGGGAACAACACCAACCAAACACCACTAAGGAGGTAAATCCAATACCCCCTCCAACCCCATGGGAACAACACCAAAACCTCAGCATAAAAACATTCATAACTGCCATCTACCCCATGGGAGACAAATATGCTCTCCAAAAAGAAAGCAGCAGCATGCGACATGATCGGTAAACTGTACCCCAGAGAAGCATGGATCCAGGTATATGCAGATGGATCAGCCAAAAGAGCAGAGAACTGTACCCCAGAGGAGCATGGATCCAAGTATATACTGATGGATCAGCAAAAAGAGCAGTGAAGAATGGAGGCACAGGAATCTACGTTGTCTACTCAGATAAAGAAAATGAAACCACTGGTTCATCCACTGGAAAATTATGTTCAAACTACTCGGCTGAAGTACAACCTCTAATTAGTGCTGCATAAATGGTTAGCCACACAACAAGCCAATGTCAGCAGGTTGTATTCTTTACAGATGTCATGTCAGTTCTGTCAGCAGGTTGTATTTCTTACAGATGTCATGTCAGTTCTGTCAGCAGGTTGTATTTCTTACAGATGTCATGTCAGTTCTGTCAGCAGGTTGTATTTCTTACAGATGTCATGTCAGTTCTGTCAGCATGTTGTATTTCTTACATATGTCATGTCAGTTCTGTCAGCAGGTTGTATTTCTTACAGATGTCATGTCAGTTCCATCAGCAGGTTGTATTTCTTACAGATGTCATGTCAGTTCTGTCAGCAGGTTGTATTTCTAACAGTTGTAATGTGAGTTCTGCAAGTCCTCAATAATGACAAAATGCCAACCGTAAACATTAAAAGGGTAGGGCTACAGTGGATACCACCACACTGTGGTATACCAGGAGATGAGAGAGCAGACAGGTTGACAAAGGAGGGAGCAACACCATAACAAAACGAACGATCACCTTCCAAGAAAAGAAGACACTGATCCCACAAGTGACTAGAGTCAATGCCCCCAAGTGACTAGACTCAATGCTCACAAATGACTAGACTCAATGCCCACAAGTGACTCGACTCAATGCCCCCAAGTGACTAGACTCAATGGCAACAAGTGACTAGACTCAATGCCCCAAAGTGACAAGACTCAATTGCAACAAGTGACTAGACTCAATGCCCCCAAGTGGATAGACTCAATGCCCACAAGTGACTAGACTCAATGGCCACAAGTGACTAGATTCAATGCTCACAAGTGAGTAGACTCAATGACAACAAGTGACTAGACTCAATGCCCCCAAATGACTAGACTCAATGCTCACAAGTGACTAGACTAAATGCCCACAAGTGACTAGACTTAATGCCCCCAAGTGACTAGACGCAATGCTCACAAGTGACTAGACTCAATGCCAACACGTGACTAGACTCAATGATTACAAGTGGCTTGACTCAGTGCCCACAAGTGACTAGACTCAATGCTCACAAGTGACTAGACTCAATGACCACAAGTGACTAGACTCAATGGCAACAAGTGACTAGATTCAATGCTCACAAGTGGCTAGACTCAATGCTCAAAATTGACTGAACTCAGTGCCCACAAATGAGGAGACTCAATGCTAACAAGTGACTAGACTCAATGTCCACAAGTGACTAGACTCAATGACCACAAAAGACTAGACTCAATGACCACAAGTGACTAGACTCAATGCCCACAAGAGACTAGATTCAATGCCCACAAGTGACTAGAGTCAATGACCACAAGTGACTAGATTCAATTCCCACAAGTGACTAGACTCAATGCCCACAAGTGACTAGACTCAATGCCTACAAGTGACTAGACTAATGCCTACAAGTGACTAGACTCAATGCCCACAAGTGACTAGACTCAATGCCCACATGTGATTTGACTCAATGCATCCTTGGGACTAGACTCAATGCACACAAGTGACTAGACTCAATGCCTACAAGTATCTAGACTCAATGCCCACAAGTGACTAGACTCAATGCCCACAATTGACTAGACTAAATTCCCATAAGTGACTAGACTCAATGCTTCCAAGTGACTAGACTCAATGCCCTCAAGTGACTAGAATCAATGCCCACAAGTGACTAGACTCAATGCCTCCAAGTGACTAGATTCAATGCCCACAAGTGACTAGACTCAATGCCCATAAGTGACTAGACTCAATGACCACAAATGACTAGACTCAATGCCTACAAGTGGCTAGACTCAATGCCCACAAGTGATTAGACTCAATGCCCCCAAGTGACTAGACTAAATGTCTTCAGGAGACTAGACGCAATGCCCCCAAGTGACTAGACTCAATGCCTCCAAGTGACTAGATTCAATGCCCACAAGTAACTAGACTCAATGCCCCTAAGTGGCAAGACTCAATGCCCACATGTGACTAGACTCAATGCCCCAAAGTGGCTAGACTCAATGCCTACAAGTGACTAGACACAATAAAAACAAGTTACTAGACTCAATGCCCACAAGTGACTAGACTCAATGACCACAAATGACTACACTCAATGCCCACAAGAGACTAGACTCAATGCCCACAAGTGACTAGAGTCAATGCCCACAAGTGGCTAGATTCAATGCCCATAAGTGACTAGACTCAATGACCACAAGTGACTAGACTCAATACCCACAAGAGACTAGATTCAATGCCCGCAAGTGACTAGAGTCAAGGCCCCAAAGTGACTAGACTCAATGCCTAGAAGAGACTAGACTCAATGCCCACAAGTGACTAGACTGAATGCACACAAGTGACTAGACTAAATGCCCACACGTGACTAGACTCAATGCCAAACAGTGACTAGACTCAATGTCCACAAGTGACTAGACTCAATGACCACAAAAGACTAGACTCAATGACCACAAGTGACTAGACTCAATGCCCACAAGAGACTAGATTCAATGCCCACAATTGACTAGACTCAATGCCCACAATTGTCTAGACTAAATGCCCACAAGTGACTAGACTCAATGGCCACATGTGACTAGACTCAATGCCTACAAGTGGCTAGACTCAACGCCGACAAGTGACAAGACTCAATGACCACAAGTGACTAGACTCAATGTCTTATAGAGACTAGACGCAATGCCCCCAAGTGACTAGACTCAATGGCAACAAGTGGCTAGACTCAATGCCCCCAAGTGACTAGACTCAATGTCTTATAGAGACTAGACGCAATGCCCCCAAGTGACTAGACTCAATGGCAACAAGTGGCTAGACTCAATGCCCACAAGAGACTAGACTCAATGCCCCCAAGTGACTAGACTCAATGCCCACAAGTGACTAGACTCAATGCCTACAAGTGACTAGACTCAATGCCCCAAAGTGACTAGACTCAATGCCCACAAGTGACTAGACTCAATGCCCCAAAGTGGCTAGACTCAATGCCTACAAGTGACTAGACACAATAAAAACAAGTTACTAGACGCAATGCCCACAAGAGACTAGAATCAATGCCCACAAGTGACTAGACTCAATGCCCACAAGTGGCTAGACTCAATGCCCATAAGTGACTAGACTCAATGACCACAAATGACTAGACTCAATGCCTACAAGTAGCTAGACTCAATGCCCACAAGTGATTAGACTCAATGACCACAAGTGACTAGACTTAATGGCAACACGTGACTAGACTCAATGCCCCCAAGTGACTAGACGCAATGTCTTCAAGAGACTAGACGCAATGCCCCCAAGTGACTAGACTCAATGCCCACAAGTGACTAGACTCAATGCCCCTAAGTGGCAAGACTCAATGCCCACATGTGACTAGACTCAATGGCCCAAAGTGGCTAGACTCAATGCCTACAAGTGACTAGACACAATAAAAACAAGTTACTAGACTCAATGCCCACAAGTGGCTAGATTCAATGCCCATAAGTGACTAGACTCAATGACCACAAGTGACTAGACTCAATACCCACAAGAGACTAGATTCAATGCCCGCAAGTGACTAGAGTCAATGCCACCAAGTGACTAGACTCAATGCCTAGAAGAGACTAGACTCAATGCCCACAACTGACTAGACTGAATGCACACAAGTGACTAGACTCAATGCCCACAAGTGACTAGACTCAATGCCAACAAGTGACTAGACTCAATGTCCACAAGTGACTAGACTCAATGACCGCAAAAGACTAGACTCAATGGCAACAAGTGACTAGACTCAATGCCCACAAGAGACTAGATTCAATGCCCACAAGCGACTAGACTCAATTTCCACAAGAGACTAGACACCAAAAAAAAATTTGACTAGACTCAATGCCCACAATTGTCTAGACTAAATGCCCACAGGTGACTAGACTCAATGGCCACATGTGACTAGACTCAATTCCTAAAAGTGGCTAGACTCAACGCCCACAAGTGACTATACTCAATGCCCACAAGTGAGTAGACTCAATGCCCACAAGAGACTAGACTCAATGCCCTAAAGTGACTAGATTCAATGGCGAAATGTGACTAGACGCAATGCCCAAACGAGACTAGACTTAATGCCCACAAGTGACTATACTCAATGCCCTAAAGTGACTAGACTCAATGCCTACAAGTGACTAGACACAACAAAAACAAGTGACTAGACTCAATGCCCACAAGTGACTAGACTCAATGCCCACAAGTTACTAGTTTAAATGCCCACAAGTGACTAGACTCAATGGCAACATGTGACTAGACTCAATGCCTACAAGTGGCTAGACTCAATGCCCAGAAGTGACTAGACTCAATGACCACAAGTGACTAGACTCAATGTCCACAAGTAACTAGACTTAATGCCCCCAAGTGGCTAGACTCAATGACCAAAAGTGACTAGACACAATGCCCACAAGTGACTAGACTCAATGTCCAAAAGTAGCTAGATTCAATGCCCACAAGTGACTAGACTCAATGCCCCAAAGTGACTAGACTCAATGCCCACAAGTGACTAGACTCAATGCCCCTAAGTGGCAAGACTCAATGCACACAAGTGACTAGAGTCAATACCCCAAAGTGACTAGACTCAATGCCTACAAGTGACTAGACACAATAAAAAGAAGTTACTAGACTCAATGCTCACGAGTGACTAGACTCAATGACCACAAGTGACTAGACTCAATGCCCACAAGAGACTAGACTCAATGCCCACAAGTGACTAGACTCAATGCCCACAAATGGCTAGACTCAATGCCCATAAGTGACTAGACTAAATGACCACAAATGACTAGACTCGATGCCCACAAGTGACTAGACTCAATAACCACAAGTGACTAGGCACAATGCCCCTTATTGACTAGATTCAATGCTCACAAATGACTAGACTCAATGCCCACAAGTGACTAGATTCAATGCCCCCAAGTGACTAGACTCAATGGCAATAAGTGACTAGACTCAATGCCCCCAAGTGAAAAGACTCAATTGCAACAAGTGACTAGACTCAATGTCTTCAAGAGACTAGACGCAATGCCCCCAAGTGACTAGACTCAATGCCCACAAGTGACTAGACTCAATGCCCCTAAGTGGCAAGACGCAATTCCCACATTTGACTAGACTCAATGCCCCAAAGTGGCTAGACTCAATGCCTACAAGTGCCTAGACACAAAAAAAACAAGTTACTAGACTCAATGCCCACAAGTGACTAGACTCAATGACCACAAATGACTAGACTCAATGCCCACAAGAGACTAGACTCAATGCCCACAAGTGATTAGACTCAATGCCCACAAGTGGCTAGATTCAATGCCCATAAGTGACTAGACTCAATGACCACAAGGGACTAGACTCAATACCCACAAGAGACTAGATTCAATGCCCGCAAGTGACTAGAGTCAATGCCCTCAAGTGACTAGACTCAATGCCCAGAAGAGACTAGACTCAATGCCCACAAGTGACTAGACTGAATGCACACAAGTGACTACACTCAATGCCCACAAGTGACTAGACTCAATGCCAACAAGTTACTAGACTCAATGTCCACAAGTGACTAGACTCAATGACCACAAAAGACTAGACTCAATGACCACAAGTGACTAGACTCAATGCCCACAAGAGACTAGACACAATAAAAAAAATTGACTAGACTCAATGCCCACAATTGTCTAGACTAAATGCCCACAAGTGACTAGACTCAATGGCCACATGTGACTAGACTCAATGCCTACAAGTGGCTAGACTCAACGCCCACAAGTGACTAGACTCAATGATCACAAGTGACTAGACTCAATGTCCACAAGTGGCTAGACTCAATGCCCACAAGTGACTAGACTCATTGCCCACAAGAGACTAGACTCAATGCCCTAAAGTGACTAGATTCAATGGCGAAATGTGACTAGACGCAATGCCCAAACGAGACTAGTCTCAATGCCCACAAGTGACTAGACTCAATGCCCTAAAGTGACTAGACTCAATGCCTACAAGTGACTAGACACAATAAAAACAAGTGACTAGAGTCAATGCCCACAAGTGACTAGACTCAATGCCCACAAGTTACTAGACTAAATGCCCACAAGTGACTAGACTCAATGGCAACATGTGACTAGACTCAATGCCTACAAGTGACTAGACTCAATGACCACAAGTGACTAGACTCAATGTCCACAAGTAACTAGACTTAATGCCCACAAGTGGCTAGACTCAATGACCACAAGTGACTAGACACAATGCCCACAAGTTACTAGACTCAATGTGAAAAAGTAGGTAGACTCAATGCCCACAAGTGACTAGACTCAATGCCCCTAAGTGGCAAGACTCAATGCACACAAGTGACTAGACTCAATGCCCCAAAGTGACTAGACTCAATGCCTACAAGTGACTAGACACAATAAAAAGAAGTTACTAGACTCAATGCCCACGATTAACTAGACTCAATGACCACAAGTGACTAGACTCAATGCCCACAAGAGACTAGACTCAATGCCCACAAGTGACTAGACTCAATGCCCACAAATGGCTAGACTCAATGCCCATAAGTGACTAGACTAAATGACCACAAAAGACTAGACTCGATGCCCACAAGTGGCTAGACTCAATGCCCACAAGTGATTAGCTCAATGACCACAAGTGACTAGACCAAATGGCAACACGTGACTAGACTCAATGCCCCCAAGTGACTAGACTCAATGTCTTATAGAGACTAGACGCAATGCCCCCAAGTGACTAGACTCAATGGCAACAAGTGGCTAGACTGAATGCCCACAAGAGACTAGACTCAATGCCCCCAAGTGACTAGACTCAAGGCCCACAAGTGACTAGACTCAATGCCTACAAGTGACTAGACTCAACGCCCCAAAGTGACTAGACTCAATGACCACAAGTGACTAGACTCAATGCCCACAAGAGACTAGACTCAATGCCCACAAGTGACTAGACTCAATGCCCACAAATGGCTAGACTCAATGCCCATAAGTGACTAGACTAAATGACCACAAATGACTAGACTCGATGCCCACAAGTGACTAGACTCAATAACCACAAGTGACTAGGCACAATGCCCCTTTTTGACTAGATTCAATGCTCACAAATGCGTAGACTCAATGCCCACAAGTGACTAGATTCAATGCCCCCAAGTGACTAGACTCAATGGCAATAAGTGACTAGACTCAATGCCCCCAAGTGAAAAGACTCAATTGCAACAAGTGACTAGACTCAATGTCTTCAAGAGACTAGACGCAATGCCCCCAAGTGACTAGACTCAATGCCCACAAGTGACTAGACTCAATGCCCCTAAGTGGCAAGACGCAATTCCCACATTTGACTAGACTCAATGCCCCAAAGTGGCTAGACTCAATGCCTACAAGTGCCTAGACACAAAAAAAACAAGTTACTAGACTCAATGCCCACAAGTGACTAGACTCAATGACCACAAATGACTAGACTCAATGCCCACAAGAGACTAGACTCAATGCCCACAAGTGATTAGACTCAATGCCCACAAGTGGCTAGATTCAATGCCCATAAGTGACTAGACTCAATGAACACAAGTGACTAGACTCAATACCCACAAGAGAATAGATTCAATGCCCGCAAGTGACTAGAGTCAATGCCCTCAAGTGACTAGACTCAATGCCCAAAAGAGACTAGACTCAATGCCCACAAGTGACTAGACTGAATGCACACAAGTGACTACACTCAATGCCCACAAGTGACTAGACTCAATGTCTTATAGAGACTAGACGCAATGCCCCCAAGTGACTAGACTCAATGGCAACAAGTGGCTAGACTCAATGCCCACAAGAGACTAGACTCAATGCCCCCAAGTGACTAGACTCAATGCCCACAAGTTACTAGACTCAATGCCTACAAGTGACTAGACTCAATGCCCCAAAGTGACTAGACTCAATGCCCACAAGTGACTAGACTCAATGCCTCAAAGTGGCTAGACTCAATGCCTACAAGTGACTAGACACAATAAAAACAAGTTACTAGACGCAATGCCCACAAGAGACTAGAATCAATGCCCACAAGTGACTAGACTCAATGCCCACAAGTGGCTAGACTCAATGCCCATAAGTGACTAGACTCAATGACCACAAATGACTAGACTCAATGCCTACAAGTAGCTAGACTCAATGCCCACAAGTGATTAGACTCAATGACCTCAAGTGACTAGACTTAATGGCAACACGTGACTAGACTCAATGCCCCCAAGTGACTAGACGCAATGTCTTCAAGAGACTAGACGCAATGCCCCAAAGTGACTAGACTCAATGCCCACAAGTGACTAGACTCAATGCCCCTAAGTGGCAAGACTCAATGCCCACACGTGACTAGACTCAATGACCACAAGTGACTAGACTCAATACCCACAAGAGACTAGATTCAATGCCCGCAAGTGACTAGAGTCAATGCCACCAAGTGACTAGACTCAATGCCTAGAAGAGACTAGACTCAATGCCCACAACTGACTAGACTGAATGCACACAAGTGACTAGACTCAATGCCCACAAGTGACTAGACTCAATGCCAACAAGTGACTAGACTCAATGTCCACAAGTGACTAGACTCAATGACCGCAAAAGACTAGACTCAATGGCAACAAGTGACTAGACTCAATTTCCACAAGAGACTAGACAAAAAAAAAAAATTTGACTAGACTCAATGCCCACAATTGTCTAGACTAAATGCCCACAGGTGACTATACTCAATGGCCACATGTGACTAGACTCAATTCCTAAAAGTGGCTAGACTCAACGCCCACAAGTGACTATACTCAATGCCCACAAGTGAGTAGACTCAATGACCACAAGTGACTAGACTCAATACCCACAAGAGACTAGATTCAATGCCCGCAAGTGACTAGAGTCAATGCCCTCAAGTGACTAGACTCAATGCCCAGAAGAGACTAGACTCAATGCCCACAAGTGACTAGACTGAATGCACACAAGTGACTACACTCAATGCCCACAAGTGACTAGACTCAATGCCAACAAGTTACTAGACTCAATGTCCACAAGTGACTAGACTCAATGACCACAAAAGACTAGACTCAATGACCACAAGTGACTAGACTCAATGCCCACAATAGACTAGACACAATAAAAAAAATTGACTAGACTCAATGCCCACAATTGTCTAGACTAAATGCCCACAAGTGACTAGACTCAATGGCCACATGTGACTAGACTCAATGCCTACAAGTGGCTAGACTCAACGCCCACAAGTGACTAGACTCAATGATCACAAGTGACTAGACTCAATGTCCACAAGTGGCTGGACTTAATGCCCACAAGTGACTAGACTCAATGGCAACATGTGACTAGACTCTATGCCCCAAAAGTGACTAGACTCAATGCCCACAAGTGACTATACTCAATGCCCACAAGTGACTAGACTCATTGCCCACAAGAGACTAGACTCAATGCCCTAAAGTGACTAGATTCAATGGCGAAATGTGACTAGACGCAATGCCCAAACGAGACTAGTCTCAATGCCCACAAGTGACTAGACTCAATGCCCTAAAGTGACTAGACTCAATGCCTACAAGTGACAAGACACAATAAAAACAAGTGACTAGAGTCAATGCCCACAAGTGACTAGACTCAATGCCCACAAGTTACTAGACTAAATGCCCACAAGTGACTAGACTCAATGGCAACATGTGACTAGACTCAATGCCTACAAGTGACTAGACTCAATGACCACAAGTGACTAGACTCAATGTCCACAAGTAACTAGACTTAATGCCCACAAGTGGCTAGACTCAATGACCACAAGTGACTAGACACAATGCCCACAAGTTACTAGACTCAATGTGAAAAAGTAGGTAGACTCAATGCCCACAAGTGACTAGACTCAATGCCCCTAAGTGGCAAGACTCAATGCACACAAGTGACTAGACTCAATGCCCCAAAGTGACTAGACTCAATGCCTACAAGTGACTAGACACAATAAAAAGAAGTTACTAGTCTCAATGCCCACGATTAACTAGACTCAATGACCACAAGTGACTAGACTCAATGCCCACAAGAGACTAGACTCAATGCCCACAAGTGACTAGACTCAATGCCCACAAATGGCTAGACTCAATGCCCATAAGTGACTAGACTAAATGACCACAAAAGACTAGACTCGATGCCCACAAGTGGCTAGACTCAATGCCCACAAGTGATTAGCTCAATGACCACAAGTGACTAGACCAAATGGCAACACGTGACTAGACTCAATGCCCCCAAGTGACTAGACTCAATGTCTTATAGAGACTAGACGCAATGCCCCCAAGTGACTAGACTCAATGGCAACAAGTGGCTAGACTGAATGCCCACAAGAGACTAGACTCAATGCCCCCAAGTGACTAGACTCAAGGCCCACAAGTGACTAGACTCAATGCCTACAAGTGACTAGACTCAACGCCCCAAAGTGACTAGACTCAATGACCACAAGTGACTAGACTCAATGCCCACAAGAGACTAGACTCAATGCCCACAGGTGACTAGACTCAATGCCCACAAATGGCTAGACTCAATGCCCATAAGTGACTAGACTAAATGACCACAAATGACTAGCCTCGATGCCCACAAGTGACTAGACTCAATAACCACAAGTGACTAGGCACAATGCCCCTTATTGACTAGATTCAATGCTCACAAATGACTAGACTCAATGCCCACAAGTGACTAGATTCAATGCCCCCAAGTGACTAGACTCAATGGCAATAAGTGACTAGACTCAATGCCCCCAAGTGAAAAGACTCAATTGCAACAAGTGACTAGACTCAATGTCTTCAAGAGACTAGACGGAATGCCCCCAAGTGACTAGACTCAATGCCCACAAGTGACTAGACTCAATGCCCCTAAGTGGCAAGACGCAATTCCCACATTTGACTAGACTCAATGCCCCAAAGTGGCTAGACTCAATGCCTACAAGTGCCTAGACACAAAAAAAACAAGTTACTAGACTCAATGCCCACAAGTGACTAGACTCAATGACCACAAATGACTAGACTCAATGCCCACAAGAGACTAGACTCAATGCCCACAAGTGATTAGACTCAATGCCCACAAGTGGCTAGATTCAATGCCCATAAGTGACTAGACTCAATGAACACAAGTGACTAGACTCAATACCCACAAGAGACTAGATTCAATGCCCGCAAGTGACTAGAGTCAATGCCCTCAAGTGACTAGACTCAATGCCCAGAAGAGACTAGACTCAATGCCCACAAGTGACTAGACTGAATGCACACAAGTGACTACACTCAATGCCCACAAGTGACTAGACTCAATGTCTTATAGAGACTAGACGCAATGCCCCCAAGTGACTAGACTCAATGGCAACAAGTGGCTAGACTCAATGCCCACAAAAGACTAGACTCAATGCCCCCAAGTGACTAGACTCAATGCCCACAAGTGACTAGACTCAATGCCTACAAGTGACTAGACTCAATGCCCCAAAGTCACTAGACTCAATGCCCACAAGTGACTAGACTCAATGCCCCAAAGTGGCTAGACTCAATGCCTACAAGTGACTAGACACAATAAAAACAAGTTACTAGACGCAATGCCCACAAGAGACTAGAATCAATGCCCACAAGTGACTAGACTCAATGCCCACAAGTGGCTAGACTCAATGCCCATAAGTGACTAGACTCAATGACCACAAATGACTAGACTCAATGCCTACAAGTAGCTAGACTCAATGCCCACAAGTGATTAGACTCAATGACCACAAGTGACTAGACTTAATGGCAACACGTGACTAGACTCAATGCCCCCAAGTGACTAGACGCAATGTCTTCAAGAGACTAGACGCAATGCCCCCAAGTGACTAGACTCAATGCCCACAAGTGACTAGACTCAATGCCCCTAAGTGGCAAGACTCAATGCCCACATGTGACTAGACTCAATGGCCCAAAGTTGCTAGACTCAATGCCTACAAGTGACTAGACACAATAAAAACAAGTTACTAGACTCAATGCCCACAAGTGGCTAGATTCAATGCCCATAAGTGACTAGACTCAATGACCACAAGTGACTAGACTCAATACCCACAAGAGACTAGATTCAATGCCCGCAAGTGACTAGAGTCAATGCCACCAAGTGACTAGACTCAATGCCTAGAAGAGACTAGACTCAATGCCCACAACTGACTAGACTGAATGCACACAAGTGACTAGACTCAATGTCCACAAGTGACTAGACTCAATGACCGCAAAAGACTAGACTCAATGGCAACAAGTGACTAGACTCAATGCCCACAAGAGACTAGATTCAATGCCCACAAGCGACTAGACTCAATTTCCACAAGAGACTAGACACACAAAAAAAATTTGACTAGACTCAATGCCCACAATTGTCTAGACTAAATGCCCACAGGTGACTAGACTCAATGGCCACATGTGACTAGACTCAATTCCTAAAAGTGTCTAGACTCAACGCCCACAAGTGACTATACTCAATGCCCACAAGTGAGTAGACTCAATGCCCACAAGAGACTAGACTCAATGCCCTAAAGTGACTAGATTCAATGGCGAAATGTGACTAGACGCAATGCCCAAACGAGACTAGACTTAATGCCCACAAGTGACTAGACTCAATGCCCTAAAGTGACTAGACTCAATGCCTACAAGTGACTAGACACAACAAAAACAAGTGACTAGACTCAATGCCCACAAGTGACTAGACTCAATGCCAACAAGTTACTAGTTTAAATGCCCACAAGTGACTAGACTCAATGGCAACATGTGACTAGACTCAATGCCTACAAGTGGCTAGACTCAATGCCCAGAAGTGACTAGACTCAATGACCACAAGTGACTAGACTCAATGTCCACAAGTAACTAGACTTAATGCCCCCAAGTGGCTAGACTCAATGACCAAAAGTGACTAGACACAATGCCCACAAGTGACTAGACTGAATGTCCAAAAGTAGCTAGATTCAATGCCCACAAGTGACTAGACTCAATGCCCCAAAGTGACTAGACTCAATGCCCACAAGTGACTAGACTCAATGCCCCTAAGTGGCAAGACTCAATGCACACAAGTGACTAGAGTCAATGCCCCAAAGTGACTAGACTCAATGCCTACAAGTGACTAGACACAATAAAAAGAAGTTACTAGACTCAATGCTCACGAGTGACTAGACTCAATGACCACAAGTGACTAGACTCAATGCCCACAAGAGACTAGACTCAATGCCCACAAGTGACTAGACTCAATGCCCACAAATGGCTAGACTCAATGCCCATAAGTGACTAGACTAAATGACCACAAATGACTAGACTCGATGCCCACAAGTGACTAGACTCAATAACCACAAGTGACTAGGCACAATGCCCCTTATTGACTAGATTCAATGCTCACAAATGACTAGACTCAATGCCCACAAGTGACTAGATTCAATGCCCCCAAGTGACTAGACTCAATGGCAATAAGTGACTAGACTCAATGCCCCCAAGTGAAAAGACTCAATTGCAACAAGTGACTAGACTCAATGTCTTCAAGAGACTAGACGCAATGCCCCCAAGTGACTAGACTCAATGCCCACAAGTGACTAGACTCAATGCCCCTAAGTGGCAAGACGCAATTCCCACATTTGACTAGACTCAATGCCCCAAAGTGGCTAGACTCAATGCCTACAAGTGCCTAGACACAAAAAAAACAAGTTACTAGACTCAATGCCCACAAGTGACTAGACTCAATGACCACAAATGACTAGATTCAATGCCCACAAGAGACTAGACTCAATGCCCACAAGTGATTAGACTCAATGCCCACAAGTGGCTAGATTCAATGCCCATAAGTGACTAGACTCAATGACCACAAGTGACTAGACTCAATACCCACAAGAGACTAGATTCAATGCCCGCAAGTGACTAGAGTCAATGCCCTCAAGTGACTAGACTCAATGCCCAGAAGAGACTAGACTCAATGCCCACAAGTGACTAGACTGAATGCACACAAGTGACTACACTCAATGCCCACAAGTGACTAGACTCAATGCCAACAAGTTACTAGACTCAATGTCCACAAGTGACTAGACTCAATGACCACAAAAGACTAGACTCAATGACCACAAGTGACTAGACTCAATGCCCACAAGAGACTAGACACAATAAAAAAAATTGACTAGACTCAATGCCCACAATTGTCTAGACTAAATGCCTACAAGTGACTAGACTCAATGGCCACATGTGACTAGACTCAATGCCTACAAGTGGCTAGACTCAACGCCCACAAGTGACTAGACTCAATGATCACAAGTGACTAGACTCAATGTCCACAAGTGGCTAGACTTAATGCCCACAAGTGACTAGACTCAATGGCAACATGTGACTAGACTCTATGCCCCAAAAGTGACTAGACTCAATGCCCACAAGTGACTATACTCAATGCCCACAAGTGACTAGACTCATTGCCCACAAGAGACTAGACTCAATGCCCTAAAGTGACTAGATTCAATGGCGAAATGTGACTAGACGCAATGCCCAAACGAGACTAGTCTCAATGCCCACAAGTGACTAGACTCAATGCCCTAAAGTGACTAGACTCAATGCCTACAAGTGACTAGACACAATAAAAACAAGTGACTAGAGTCAATGCCCACAAGTGACTAGACTCAATGCCCACAAGTTACTAGACTAAATGCCCACAAGTGACTAGACTCAATGGCAACATGTGACTAGACTCAATGCCTACAAGTGACTAGACTCAATGACCACAAGTAACTAGACTTAATGCCCACAAGTGGCTAGACTCAATGACCACAAGTGACTAGACACAATGCCCACAAGTTACTAGACTCAATGTGAAAAAGTAAGTAGACTCAATGCCCACAAGTGACTAGACTCAATGCCCCTAAGTGGCAAGACTCAATGCACACAAGTGACTAGACTCAATGCCCCAAAGTGACTAGACTCAATGCCTACAAGTGACTAGACACAATAAAAAGAAGTTACTAGACTCAATGCCCACGATTAACTAGACTCAATGACCACAAGTGACTAGACTCAATGCCCACAAGAGACTAGACTCAATGCCCACAAGTGACTAGACTCAATGCCCACAAATGGCTAGACTCAATGCCCATAAGTGACTAGACTAAATGACCACAAAAGACTAGACTCGATGCCCACAAGTGGCTAGACTCAATGCCCACAAGTGATTAGCTCAATGACCACAAGTGACTAGACCAAATGGCAACACGTGACTAGACTCAATGCCCCCAAGTGACTAGACTCAATGTCTTATAGAGACTAGACGCAATGCCCCCAAGTGACTAGACTCAATGGCAACAAGTGGCTAGACTGAATGCCCACAAGAGACTAGACTCAATGCCCCCAAGTGACTAGAGTCAAGGCCCACAAGTGACTAGACTCAATGCCTACAAGTGACTAGACTCAACGCCCCAAAGTGACTAGACTCAATGACCACAAGTGACTAGACTCAATGCCCACAAGAGACTAGACTCAATGCCCACAAGTGACTAGACTCAATGCCCACAAATGGCTAGACTCAATGCCCATAAGTGACTAGACTAAATGACCACAAATGACTAGACTCGATGCCCACAAGTGACTAGACTCAATAACCACAAGTGACTAGGCACAATGCCCCTTATTGACTAGATTCAATGCTCACAAATGACTAGACTCAATGCCCACAAGTGACTAGATTCAATGCCCCCAAGTGACTAGACTCAATGGCAATAAGTGACTAGACTCAATGCCCCCAAGTGAAAAGACTCAATTGCAACAAGTGACTAGACTCAATGTCTTCAAGAGACTAGACGCAATGCCCCCAAGTGACTAGACTCAATGCCCACAAGTGACTAGACTCAATGCCCCTAAGTGGCAAGACGCAATTCCCACATTTGACTAGACTCAATGCCCCAAAGTGGCTAGACGCAATGCCTACAAGTGCCTAGACACAAAAAAAAACAAGTTACTAAACTCAATGCCCACAAGTGACTAGACTCAATGACCACAAATGACTAGACTCAATGCCCACAAGAGACTAGACTCAATGCCCACAAGTGATTAGACTCAATGCCCACAAGTGGCTAGATTCAATGCCCATAAGTGACTAGACTCAATGACCACAAGTGACTAGACTCAATACCCACAAGAGACTAGATTCAATGCCCGCAAGTGACTAGAGTCAATGCCCTCAAGTGACTAGACTCAATGCCCAGAAGAGACTAGACTCAATGCCCACAAGTGACTAGACTGAATGCACACAAGTGACTACACTCAATGCCCACAAGTGACTAGACTCAATGCCAACAAGTTACTAGACTCAATGCCCACAATTGTCTAGACTAAATGCCCACAAGTGACTAGACTCAATGGCCACATGTGACTAGACTCAATGCCTACAAGTGGCTAGACTCAACGCCCACAAGTGACTAGACTCAATGATCACAAGTGACTAGACTCAATGTCCACAAGTGGCTAGACTTATTGCCCACAAGTGATTAGACTCAATGGCAACATGTGACTAGACTCTATGCCCCAAAAGTGACTAGACTCAATGCCCACAAGAGACTAGACTCAATGCCCACAAGTGACTAGACTGAATGCACACAAGTGACTACACTCAATGCCCACAAGTGACTAGACTCAATGCCAACAAGTTACTAGACTCAATGTCCACAAGTGACTAGACTCAATGACCACAAAAGACTAGACTCAATGAACACAAGTGACTAGACTCAATGCCCACAAGAGACTAGACACAATAAAAAAAATTGACTAGACTCAATGCCCACAATTGTCTAGACTAAATGCCCACAAGTGACTAGACTCAATGGCCACATGTGACTAGACTCAATGCCTACAAGTGGCTAGACTCAACGCCCACAAGTGACTAGACTCAATGATCACAAGTGACTAGACTCAATGTCCACAAGTGGCTAGACTTAATGCCCACAAGTGATTAGACTCAATGGCAACATGTGACTAGACTCTATGCCCCAAAAGTGACTAGACGCAATGCCCAAACGAGACTAGTCTCAATGCCCACAAGTGACTAGACTCAATGCCCTAAAGTGACTAGACTCAATGCCTACAAGTGACTAGACACAATAAAAACAAGTGACTAGAGTCAATGCCCACAAGTGACTAGACTCAATGCCCACAAGTTACTAGACTAAATGCCCACAAGTGACTAGACTCAATGGCAACATGTGACTAGACTCAATGCCTACAAGTGACTAGACTCAATGACCACAAGTGACTAGACTCAATGTCCACAAGTAACTAGACTTAATGCCCACAAGTGGCTAGACTCAATGACCACAAGTGACTAGACACAAATGCCCACAAGTTACTAGACTCAATGTGAAAAAGTAAGTAGACTCAATGCCCACAAGTGACTAGACTCAATGCCCCTAAGTGGCAAGACTCAATGCACACAAGTGACTAGACTCAATGCCCCAAAGTGACTAGACTCAATGCCTACAAGTGACTAGACACAATAAAAAGAAGTTACTAGACTCAATGCCCACGATTAACTAGACTCAATGACCACAAGTGACTAGACTCAATGCCCACAAGAGACTAGACTCAATGCCCACAAGTGACTAGACTCAATGCCCACAAATGGCTAGACTCAATGCCCATAAGTGACTAGACTAAATGACCACAAAAGACTAGACTCGATGCCCACAAGTGGCTAGACTCAATGCCCACAAGTGATTAGCTCAATGACCACAAGTGACTAGACCAAATGGCAACACGTGACTAGACTCAATGCCCACAAGTGACTAGACTCAATGTCTTATAGAGACTAGACGCAATGCCCCCAAGTGACTAGACTCAATGGCAACAAGTGGCTAGACTGAATGCCCACAAGAGACTAGACTCAATGCCCCCAAGTGATTAGACTCAAGGCCCACAAGTGACTAGACTCAATGCCTACAAGTGACTAGACTCAACGCCCCAAAGTGACTAGACTCAATGCCCCAAAGTGGCTAGACTCAATGCCTACAAGTGACTAGACACAATAAAAACAAGTTACTAGACTCAATGCCCACAAGTGACTAAACTCAATGACCACAAGTGACTAGACTCAATGCCCACAAGAGACTAGAATCAATGCCCACAAGTGACTAGACCAAATGGCAACACGTGACTAGACTCAATGCCCCCAAGTGACTAGACTCAATGTCTTATAGAGACTAGACGCAATGCCCCCAAGTGACTAGACTCAATTGCAACAAGTGGCGTGACTCAATGCCCACAAGAGACTAGACTCAATGCCCCCAAGTGACTAGACTCAATGCCCACAAGTGACTAGACTCAATGCCTACAAGTGACTAGACTCAATGCCCCAAAGTGACTAGACTCAATGCCCCAAAGTGGCTAGACTCAATGCCTACAAGTGATTAGACACAATAAAAACAAGTTACTAGACTCAATGCCCACAAGTGACTAAACTCAATGACCACAAGTGACTAGACGCAATGCCCACAAGAGACTATAATCAATGCCCACAAGTGACTAGATTCAATGCCCACAGGTGGCTAGACTCAATGCCCATAAGTGACTAGACTCAATGACCACAAAGGACTAGACTCAATGCCCACAAGTGGCTAGAATCAATGGCAAAATGTGACTAGACTCAATGCCCACAAGTGACTAGACTCAATGCTCTCAAAGTGGTAAGACTCAATGCCCCAAGTGACAAGACTCAATGGCAACAAGTGACTAGACTCAATGCCTACAAGAGACTATACAATGCCCACAAGTGACTAGACTCAATGCTCCCAAGTGACTAGACTCAATGCTCACAAGTGACTAGACTCAATAACCACAATTGACTAGGCTCAATGCCCCTTAGTGACTAGATTCAATGCTCACAAATGACTAGACTCAATGCCCACAAGTGACTAGATTCAATGCCCCCAAGTGACTAGACTCAATGGCAACAAGTGACTAGACTCAATGCCCCCAAGTGACAAGACTCAATTGCAACAAGTGACTAGACTCAATGACCCCAAGTGACTAGACTCAATGCCCACACGTGACTAGACTCAATGACTTCAAGTGGCTTGACTCAATGCCAACAAGTGACTAGACTCAATGCTCACAAGTGACTAGACTCAATGCCCACAAGTGACGAGACTCAATGCTCACAAATGACTAGACTCAATGCCCACAAGTGACTAGATTCAATGCCCCCAAGTGACTAGACTCAATGGCAAAAAGTGACTAGACTCAATGCCTACAAGTGGCTAGACTCAATGCCCACAAGTGACTAGACTCAATGCCCACAAGTGACTAGACTCAATTCCCACAAGTGACTAGACTCAATGCTTCCAAGTGACTAGACTCAATGCCTCCAAGTGACTAGACTCAATGCCCACAAGTGACTAGACTCAATGCTCACAAGTGACTAGACTCAATGCCCCCAAGTGACTAGACACAATGACCACAAGTGACTAGACTCAATGCTCAAAAGTGGCTAGATTCAATGACCACAAGTGACTAGACGAAATGCCCACAAGTGACTAGACTCAATGCTCACAAGTGACTAGACTCAATGTCCACAAGTGACTAGATTAAATGACCACAATTGGCTAGACTCAATGCCCACAAATGACTAGACTCAATGACCACAAGCAGCTAGACTCAATGCCCACAAGTGACTTGACTCAATGACCACAAGTGGCTAGACTCAATGCCCACAAGGGACTAGACTCAATGACCACAAGTGACTAGACTCAATGCCCACAAGAGACTTAATGCCCCCAAGTGACTAGAATCAATGCCCACAAGTGAGTAGACTCAATGCCTCCAAGTGACTAGACTCAATGCCTCCAAGTGGCTAGACTCAATGCCCACAAGTGACTAGACTCAATGCCCACAAGTGCCTAGACAATGCTTCCAAGTGACTAGACTAAATGCCCACACGTGACTTGATTCAATGCCCACAAGTGACTAGACTCAATGCCCACAAGTGACTAGACTCAATGCCTCCAAGTGGCTAGACTCAATGCCCACAAGTGACTAGACTCAATGCCCACAAGTGACTAGACTCAATGCCCACAAGTGACTATACTCAATGCCCACAAGTGGCTAGACTCAATGACGCCCCTCCCCCACCCCCTTTAAAAAAATAAATAAATAAATGAATTGAATAAAAAAAATATATAATAATCTGAATCAAATTGCCAGTAGGATACAAAATTCCAAACTGCAAGAGGCAAGCATTCACTCTCTTTCACTCACTTGTTCGCTCACACTCGCGTACACTAATTCATTGACACTCACACCCATTCCAACTCACACACTCACACACACACACACACTCACACACACACACACTCACACACTCACACAAGCACACACACACACACACTCACTCACACACTCACACACACACTCACACACTCACACACTCACATACTCACACATACACACACAAACTCACACACACACACACTCACACATTCACATAAACACACACACACACACACACTCACACACTCACACACACACACACTCACAAACTAATTCTCTAGTTCATCGTACAGACCCACATTTCACGCTCGCCTTTCACGCTCGCCTGTACGCTCACCTGCACGCTGGCCTGTACGCTAATTATCAGACGATATCATTGAAACGTACTCACCAATGTTGTTTAGGGCGCGCGCGTGTATTTATCTGTGTATTCCAGCTACCACTGGTTGAACCCGCTATTCAGAACACCCGGGCGGAGATTTCCATGCGGAGAATGAAACTGTTTTGAAATTGGCCGCCTGCCCACAAATGCGTTTATGGATGTAGCCTTCACAAAGACATAACAGCTGATCTAAGAAGGGCTCTGTGGGTCTGCAATCTTCGTTTATCCTGGACACTTTGGAGCAATCTTCCTTTATCTTCTCCGCTTTGGAGCGATCTTGGAACACACAATCTAAAAATTGATAACATTATTATAATAATGTCCATGTTGTGCAGCCTTAATGTAATCTCTGAAAAACAGGAAAAAACTTACAAGTAACATAAACAAATATTTTAACTTTTCATGGAAACAAAATATGACAGAGTTATAACTGGCAGCAATAAGGCAAATGATTTAATATCAATAGAACAATAAATGCCACAAGACAGCCTGAGAAGCACGATAACAATAGATTACCTTCACAACAATAACAAGCAAATACAATAAACACGAACAGACATCAGACTCAATTAGATGTGCAGTCAACTGGATATGGACAGGGCAAGTACACACACACAGATACACACACCAACAAGAAGAAGGAAATACACACACACGCATGCTCAGATACACACACACACACATGCTCAGACACACATACACACACACACACATGCTCAGACACACACACACACACACACATGCTCTGGCACACACACGCATGCTCTGACACACACACATGCTCAGACACACACACACATGCTCAGACACACACACACAAACACACAAATGCTCAGACACACACACATGCTCATACACACACAGACAGGCTCAGACACACACACACACATGCTCAGACACACACACATGCTCAGACACACACACACACACACACATGCTCAGACACACACAGACAGGCTCAGACACACACACACATGTTCAGACACACACACACACACACATGCTCAGACACACACACACATGCTCATACACACACACATACATGCTCAGAGACACACATACATGCTCAGAGACACATACATGCTCAGACACACACACTCACATGCTGAGACACACACACACATTCTCAGAGGCACACATACATGCTCAGACACACACACACACACACATGCTCAGACACACACACACACACACACATGCACAGACACACACACATGCACAGACACACACACACACACATGCTCAGACACACACACACACACACATGCTCAGAGGCACACAAACATGCTCAGACACACACACACATACATGCTCAGACACACACATACACACACATGCTCAGAGGCACACATACATGCTCAGACACACACACACATACATGCTCAGACACACACACACATGCTCAGACACACACACTCACATGCTCAGACACACACACTCACATGCTCAGACACACACACATGCTAAGACACACACACACACACACACATGCTCAGACACACACACACACATACATGCTCAGAGGCACACATACATGCTCAGACACACACACACATGCTTAGACACACACACACATGCTCAGACACCCACACACACACACACATGCTCAGAAACACACACAGACACACACCCATAAATATACACGCGAATTCGGGCATGCATGCACAAACACACATACACGGGTACAAACACACATACATGGGCACAAACACAGATACATGGGCAAAACACACACACAGACGGTCACAAACACAGATACACGGGTAAAAACACACATAGACGATCACAAACACATATACACGGGCAAAAACACACATAGACGGGCACAAACACACTTACACGGGCACAAACACACATACACGGGCACAAACACACATACACGGACACAAACACACATACACGGGCACTACACACATACACGGGCACAAACACACATACACGGGCACAAACACACATACATGGGCATAAACACAGCCTCTGTGATAAATCTCAACTATTCTTCATTCATTTCTGGTGACGAGCAACAGTTTACATAAACATGTGATAGAGCCAGGAACTTTCTCTGACTAAGTTCAACATTTACACATTGATAAATGACGTTATAGAAAAACTAAAACTTCTGTGAACAATAAAACAAGATATTCATTTATTACAAATCTATGGTTTGCATCATGGATAAAGCTAAGCTACAAATTACTAACTCAATCTTTGAATAACAGGGCATGATTGCACGAGCTTGAATGGAATCCCTGGACTATAAACCAGTTCTCTAGCAGTTGGTGATGAGTTGATCTCTGGCGGTCGTCAGTCCCGTGCTATGCAATAAAAGTATCTTGTCTGAGGTTGCAGGTTACCACGCTTTCAACCAGGGGGATCTATGGCCGACACCTCCGACCATTCTGGTTCGGATAACGTTTCCATATAACCTGACATGCGCAGACGACGAGTCACTCTGCGAGACTGCTATTTTAGGTGGAACCCCAACCCTTTACACCTTTTCCACACGTTCAGACATGAGCTGTTTATCTCTAGCCCTCAACAGATCACACGAGTTGACATGAGCTGTTTATTTCCAGCCCTCAACAGATGACTCAAACCATGTCGTGCATACGATAAGGTATCCCCTCGACCTCAACAGTTGACCCAAACTATGTCGTGCATACGATAAGGTATCCCTCGCCCCCAACAAATCACCCGAGCTGCTGACTGTGAAGACTACAAATACGTTTTCCCTATTCTGACATTCCTAGTGAACATATTTCTTTCTAGTGTCGCTGACAGGAGGTTTACCATTCGTGTCAATGAGCAATGGTGCAATGCTCTTGACTTAAGGTAGGATCCCTACCCAAACCAGCTCTCGACATAAGGTAGGATCCCTACCCCAACCAGCTCTCGGCATAAAGTAGGATCCCTACCCTAACCAGCACTCGACATAAGGTAGGATCCCTACTCCAACCAGTTCTTCACATATGGTGGGATTCCTACACCAACCAGCTCTTGAACGAATCTCTGTTTGACTGTCTTCATTTTATAGACCCATTTTAGCTCCTCCTAAACCAAGATGGCGATAGTCTCTAAACACACCATTCCTTCTGAGTTAACTGGTCAGCCGTCAATCTTACTTGACTACTTCCCCTTTTTTAATTCTACTCTGACTCCGATAGATACTTTTCTCTCTGTCATTCTAAATGTGACAGCCGGACGTGCGATTAATTGTCGCCTAACCCCTCCACCCCTACTCTAAACTTGAGATACGCTACTCAAAATAGCCATTTAATGCCCCCCCCCCCCCCCCCCCCCACCCCTACCAACCTTTTATATTAGTTCATCATTCTTCACGACAGGCCGATATCGCTAAAAGGCGCGAGGTGAACTCCGATCTCGTTAATCGGACGACGCGAGGTAAATTCCGATTGACCATTGCCCGCTAAACGAGCCATTCTATCCCCATTTCAACTAATTCAGCTGTCTTTAACCCTTAAGTCTGTCTGGCCGGTGGTGCTATTACATATTGCTCCGTGATACACATAACCCTGTACCACATTGAACACAAACGTGAACTTTACCTCTTTAGAAGACTACAGCGCCTGTATGCAACCCGTTTCTTTCAATTCCATTGATCTAATAACTGCGCATTCAATTTATTCTTGAATGTATTAAATAACACTGCCTGCACTATTTCTGTGGCAATGCATTTCAATCATTCACCACTCTCTGACTAAAAAATGTATTTTCTAGTGTCTAATCTAGACCTTTCATAATTTTAACTCTGCCCTCTTGCTCTAGTAGGGGACTGCACTTTGAGAGAAAACAACTTGTTATAGCCACATTTATCCTTTCCGTCGATTATCTTATACAAATGTATTATATCACTATGAAATCTTCTCTTTTCTCGACAATGTCGGTCGGTTCTTCTTTCGTCCTAACTATAATTCCGCATTCCCACTAAACGTTTTGTCACTCATCGTTGAATCATTTCCAACATAAGTATATCCCCTCTACGATAACGACCACATGTAATTGAGCTAAGAATGCAGCCTGCATGTCAAACATCAAAACATGTAAGACTCAAATATAAAACATGTAATACTTTCACGTTAAGACTCAAATATAAAACATGTAATACTTTCACGTTAAGACTCAAACATAAAACATGTAATACTTTCACGTTAACACTCAAACATAAAACAAACTATAAAACTTGATCCGATGTAAAATAAAAAGCAATAACATTTGAGCCAAAATGATTGTTCCAACAATTTCAAAAAGAAACACACTAATTTAAACATGTTAAAATCATTATTGTTTGACAATCTGACACAAGGGATGCAAGCACAAGCTTTTGATGGAACCCCCTCCATCTAGCTGATCCATATTCTCAGTCTTCTATCTTAACTACACAATTCACTCAAATTGATCTATACTCAACTTGATCTTTACTCAACTTGAACTATACTCAACTTGATCTATACTCAAATTGATCTATACTCAACTTGATCTTTACTCAACTTGATCTTTACTCAGCTTGTATTACAAATTCATTGCTAACTAGCTAAACTCGTTATCTCTGACGTTCGTCTAGGCCGTCGGCTCTGTCACGAGTCTGCTGCTCTCTGGCTGACTGGACTCTCTGGTTGACTGGACTCTCTGGTTGACTGGACTCTCTGGCTGACTGGACTCTCCGGTTGACTGGGCTCTCTGGTTGACGGGAATCTCTGGCTGACTAGACTATCTGACTGACTGGACTCTCTGGTGACTGGACTCTCTGGTTGACTGGACTCTCTGCTGACTGGACTCTCTGGCTGACTGGACTCTCTGGCTGACTGGTCCCTCTGGCTGCAAGACAAACACGTGCCACATGGGTATTGGTGAGCTCCCGGAACAGGCTTCGGATAAAACTCTTGGACTAAGATGATTCCCAGAGGTTGGGGTTGTGTCCCTCTGGGGCATGTGTTACACCCGTTCTGAGAGGATGTGCTCCCTGAGGTGCATGTGTTACACCCGTTCTGAAAGTATGTGCTCCCTGAGGTGCGTGTGTTACACCCGGTTTGGGAGAATGTGCTCCCTGAGGTGCCCGTATTACGCCCGTTCTGGAAGGAGGTGTTCCTGAGGATTCTTGTTGTTCACCTCCCTTTTTCGACAAAAACATGGGGATATTACCCCAGGGTTCTTCTGATCCTTTTCTAACTAAACAAAAGCTTCTCACTCGAAGTCATCAGATTTCTTCTCATCTCGCTCTTATAGGATGTCCACTATCCACACTAACGAGCAGTAGTGCTGCTGCTCGTGATAAATAGTTGGATGACTCCCTGATAAGCTCAGAATTCTCTGTCCTTAGTTCCTGACTTTTATTGTCTCTTTAGTTCTGCCTAAAAAAAGATTGTGGTGGTCACGAGGTACTCTGTACCTTCCCTATTGACTTGTCAGCAGTCAATCTTAATCCATGTACTCTCCTAGGAATCATTTTGACTGCTATGGATACTTCTCACCCTGTCATTTTTAATGTGACAGTCTGACGTCAAATTATAACATCCCCCCCCCCCCCTCTGGACACCAGATAATACCATAAAATGGGCTGGAAAGAACCTCCACCATTTTTAGCTCAGGATTCTTCTAGACCACCGATCTCGCTAACTCTGAGACGACGAGAGGGATAACTCTAATTGAACTGTTCCTGTCTGAGTACAGTATTCTTTCTCTGTCCCAACTAAGATGGTGGCTCTAACTCCTCTGCTCATTGATATGCCCCTGTTCCGTACTGCTCTCTGACACATAACACTGTCACATCCACACCTGGACACAAATTCCAATCTAGGTCTAACTAATGCTTTATACAATGCTACTAACATTTCCTTGCTCCTATCCAAAGGTCGATTGATCAATTACCAACCAATCACACTTAAGATTGCATTTGCCTTTTTCACTACTACCTGCACTTGGTCACTCACTTTACATGTATGATCTATTCTAACCCCTAGGTCCATTTCCTTTTCTATCTTTCTAATATTGTTCTCTTTCATTATGTAACGATGATCCATGTTCAATCTATCCATGAAGAGGACTTCTACATTAAACTCCATTGGCCAGCTCTCAGACCGTTTCCGGATTTTATCTGGCTTCTTCCCGTTCATCAACATTTAATCCATTTGGCAACCTCTCCACCTATTCCATGTGATTTTAACATTCGAAATAATCTTTGATGAGGTACTCTATCTGTGACAGTGCCAGATGGAGCATTTGGCGTTTAGGACAGGGGAGATTGGGCTGGGGACTGGGAACAAAGGCTGCCTGAATGCGTTCCAAGGCCAATATCTCGACACTAGGTCGACCAGGAAACGACAGGTTTAGGTGGAAGACTTTGTCTGCTACAGAGGGGTGGGGGGGGGGGGGGGGTGGTCTTCGGATTTGATCTGGGGGCTTGTAGCAGACGACTCGGGCTTTACGAATTAGCGTAGTTGGGAGAGGGGGGGGGGGGGGGGAGTGGGACAGTCAGAAGCTTCCATAACCGGCTACGACATTTTCAATGACATTGATTCGGGGATAATCATCCAATAACAATTAATTGGGAGTAGTTCAAAATTAAAGTAATGGCTAATTCAGACAACCAACAGAAGACCATTGACCAGCCATCTTGTTGTTTGAGACTATAACAAACTTTGCAAAGAGACTGGCTAGAAAAGAGACTGAGAGGCTGTCAGGAGTCTGAGAGTGAGTTTGCAGGGTGACTGGACCAGCATACACCTCGAGTTTTGGCCAGTCGCTCAATAGGTGTTTATGTTGGACACCCTGTGAGTAGTAAGAAATCTGAATGTGTATCGTACGTGCAGGACACCTAGTGAACGATGCGTGATCTAGTTACATTAGAATGTACATATTCGTGTGAATATGTGAAGTGATCTATGTAATTGTGAATGTGCAGATCGCCTAAGGGCGAGATCTTCTTCTTCTTCTTCTTCTTCTTCTTCTTCTTCTTCTTCTTCTTCGTAAGCTGTCAAACGTCAACCTGTATTTTTTTCGAAAAAAGCAGAAGTCATCCTGAGGCTGTCGACACTGCCATAGAGCTTGTCTAGTGTTGCCACTGGTGATGGCCACATCTGCTTTCTCTGGTCCTCGTATGTCGGGCAGTTTTGCAGCAAATGTTCAGCGGTCATTTTCCCGGTACCACAAGTGCATTCGTCAGTGCCACCTATCTTCAATTTATTGAATAGGTGGTACCTCAGTCTGTTGTGGCCTGTGCGGAGTCTGAAGACTACGACCTGCTCTCTTCTGTTCAGCTGGTAATAGGCATCATTATTTTTTATGTAGCCAGTATGTTCTGTTTCTCATTTGGCCATGTATCTGGCTCTAATAAGTCTTTTGGACTCTTCGTAAGTCACACTAGAATCTGGTTGTGGTAGTCTTGCACCTTCTTTTGCCAGTCTATCTGCCTCTTCGTTGCCTTGGATGTTACAGTGGGATGGAACCCACTGTACCACTACTCTTTTACGTGCGGTCTGCTGGCATAGTTGACATAGTACTGCTCTTAAATCATTAAGTTCAGTATTTTTCTGGCTTTTTAGTGCTGTAACTACGACCAGGGCATCTGTAAACAGGACTACATGGCTTTCATTTCTTTCACCTGTCACCATTTCTTCCACTGCTGCCTAAGGGCGTGATCTGAATGTATGTGGTATGTACAGGACACGTTTGAAACGATGTGTGTTCTCATTGTATGTGTATGCACAGATCGGCTGGGTATATGACCACAAGTGATGATCTAATTACATACGAATGCACAGATCGCCTGAGCATACGGGAACCGATTGTATGTGAATGTACAGATCACCTCATTGAAGGTGATATTATTATATGTTAATGCACAGATCGACTGAGCACGTAATCCGATCGTGAGGACGAGTTGTGATTGTGTGTTGAGTGTGTAGATAAGGGAGTGTAGCGGGAAGAGCCTGGGTTATGTCGTTTGAGGGAACCACCAAACGCTAGTGCTGAAAAATCTCCTATTTAGTTCAATATATATTAATATATAATGATTATTTAGTTTAGATGTACGTTATTTCTTGTTGCTGATATGCATATTAACCGATATTTGTATGTTTCCATTCAGGATAGTGTTTACTGCGTTTTCCTGTGAAGTCGTGTCGGGGTGTAGATACATGTTATAACTCTTTAGATAAGTAAACTACTCAACTAAACCTAGACTCTGTCACATATCTTGGTCCTAGTAACCAGGATATCTTTGATAGGATAAGTACTACGCAACTGCTAACGCCTTACGCTGCCACATATCAGAGGCCTTTGCAAAATCTAGAAAAATAATATCCACTGGCTCCCCTTTATCTATCATTTAAGTAACCACCTCCACGAATTCTAATTTGTTCAGCATGATCTCTTTTTAGTAAACCCATGCTGACTATTTCTGAGTAGATTAAACGTGTCTAAATGCATTACAATGTTTTCTTTGATTATTGACTAACAATTGCCCGACTATGCTCGTTAAACTCACCCGTCTATAATTTGCGGGATCTGATTCTCTGCCCATTTAAAAAAAAAGGATAATTCCTGCATCTTTTCAATTCCCTGAAACAATTACCTTTGCAAGTGATTAAGAACATAATATGTCCAATGCTTTTGTGAACAGGCCTCTAATTTCAAACAGCAGTCTTGGATGAATACCATCTTGACCCGTACATTTATCTGCTTTCAACCCCTCAAACTATTTAAAAATCATTTCAGCGTAATACAATACACTCATTCACGAAATAGGCTTGCAAATAAAAAAACTCGGAAACAAATAGTTAGACAAGTTTGTTCAGGACTACAGTTTAGTGGACGCTGTCAGTTCATAATGTACACAGCGTGAGGGTGAGGGGATGTCCACTAATGTTCACAGCGTGAGGGTGAGGGGATGTCCAATAATGTTCACAGCGTGAGGGCAAGGGGATGTCCAATAATGTTCACAGCGTGAGGGCGAGGGGATGTCCAATAATGTTCACAGCGTGAGGGTGAGGGGATGTCCAATAATGTTCACAGCGTGAGGGCAAGGGGATGTCCAATAATGTTCACAGCGTGAGGGTGAGGGGATGTCCAATAATGTTCACAACGTGAGGGCCAGGCGATGTCCAAAAATGTTCACAGCGTGAGGGGATGTCCAATAATGTTCACAGCGTGAAGGCGAGGGGATGTCCAATAATGTTCATGTTAAATTAAATGATATTTATGGAATTGATATGCCTGCCGAAGACGGATGTGTCGGACGGTAAAGTGCAAATATCGCAGTCAAGCTGTAAACCGTGCATTCCGTTTTCCGGACCACATGCTTCTTCTTGCAAAGAAGAAGAAGAAGAATTGATATCGTTAATCTGTTTTAACTGGTACTCGACAGTCCGTACTCTCTTATGTTTATTAGTTCTCGACAATCCGTACTCTCTTATGTTTATTGGTACTCGACAATCCGTACTCTCTTATGTTTATTGGTACTCGACAATCCGTACTCTCTTATGTTTATTGGTACTCGACAATCCGTACTCTCTTATGTTTATTGGTACTCGACAATCCGTACTCTCTTATGTTTATTGGTACTCGACAATCCGTACTCTCTTATGTTTATTGGTACTCGACAGTCCGTACTCTCTTATGTTTATTGGTACTCGACAGTCCGTACTCTCTTATGTTTATTGGTACTCGACAGTCCGTACTCTCTTATGTTTATTAGTACTCGACAATCCGTACTCTCTTATGTTTATTGGTACTCGACAGTCCGTACTCTCTTATGTTTATTGGTACTCGACAATCCGTACTCTCTTATGTTTATTGGTACTCGACAATTTGTACTTTTTAATGTCCATTGAAACCCTCTAAGGCTTAGAAGCCGATCCTGGTCCAATGACACAATTGGTTGCCACTCCAGTTGAGCTGTTGACATTCGTTAATGGGAAGGCTGGCACTGCATTTCACTTATAAGCCTTGTTATATAGGAGCTAAACGCTGAGACTTGTTTTCTGAGTACTGACTCAACGCGACATGTGGTATGGTTAGCACCAACAACGTATGGACATTCAGTAACGATGTCTACCTGTACGTCTACAGGGACGGATGACCTTGTGCTGGTCCCAACTCTGACATAAGCTGGATGACTATTTCCTGTTTAGCTGACTAGGCTCGAGCAGCTTATTACTCCGCCACACTGAGACATGAGTCACGGGTGGTGGTTAACTGATGTGCAAGTCCATCTTAATAGACTAAAACACTAGAGCAAAGTAGACCCGAAACTCTTAGGTACATAATTCTCATGTGATGTCCATCTACAAAGTACATAACTGAGAGGTGATGTCCATCTACAAAGTACATAACTGAGAGGTGATATCCATCTACAAAGTACATAACTGAGAGGGGATGTACATCTACAAAGTACATAACTGAGAGGTGATGTCCATCTCCAACGTACATAATTGAGAGGGGATGTCCATCTACAAAGTACATAACTGAGAGGTGATGTCCATCTCCAACGTACATAACTGAGAGGTGATGTCCATCTACAAAGTAAATAACTGAGAGGTGATGTCCATCTACAAAGTACATAACTGAGAGGTGATGTCCATCTCCAACGTGCATAACTGAGAGGTGATGTTCATCTACAAAGTACATAACTGAGAGGTGATGTCCATCTCCAACGTACATAATTGAGAGGGGATGTCCATCTACAAAGTATATAGCTGAGAGGTGATGTCCATCTCCAACGTACATAATTGAGAGGTGATGTCCATCTAAAACAGGTTTATGATGCTAGAGATTCGAGCATCAATGTAAAGAGCTTATGTCTAATAGAATCACAACCTTTAATCAATGATCTGTCATACAGGAAGATAAATGTGGACATTTAGTACATAGTTCTGACAATTTAAAACCATCAGATGAGTCAGACATGTGTTACACCAATCAGAACAGTTGTAAGGTGGAGTCAGACATGTGTTACACCAGTCAGAACAGGTGTAAGGTGGAGTCAGACATGTGTTACACCAGTCAGAACAGTTGTAAGGTGGAGTCAGACATGTGTTACACCAGTCATAACAGTTGTAAGGTGGAGTCAGACATGTGTTACACCAGTTTGAACAGTTGTAAGGTGGAGTCAGACATGTGTTACACCAGTCAGAACAGTTGTAAGGTAAAGTCAGACATGTGTTACACCAGTCGAAAACGTTTACAGGTGAGTCAGGTGCGTTTTAGATAAGAACTAGTATTACGCGTGAGTGAGATAAGATGGACATGAGAGTCAGATAAGGGCTACATAAGATCTGATTAAGTATTACTCCTGAGTGAAGCATGTATTCCACAATTGTGATAACTATTCCTCAGTTGGAATACCGACTTCAAGATAGTGATAGGAAGCTCAATTCCAGACATGATGCATGTGATCGTCGAAGTAGTTTCCAATCGTTCACGCGATATTGTCCTCTAGCTTCTCGATACTCTAAAACTAGTGCCCTCTCTGCTGGTAGGTCCACTGCCATCTCCCATTCATTAGAACCGTTAAGCACGTTTGGCAAGCCAGGGTTATTTAGTATAGTTTGGAGTCGGTTTTGCTTGCTATAATAGAACTGATGTTTGTGATCTTGCAGTCGATGTTGCTGTCTGCCTTCGACCTCTCCGTTTGACAGTTCCCATATAGACAGTTCCCATATAGACAGTTCCCATATAGACAGTTCCCATAGAAACAGTTCCCATAGAGACAGTTCCCATATAGACAGTTCCCATATAGACATTCCCATAAAGACAGTTCCCATATAGACAGTTCCCATAGAGACAGTTCCCATTTAGACGGTTCCCATATAGACAATTCCCATAGAGCCAGTTCACATATAGACAGTTCCCATACAGACAATTCCCATATAGACAGTTCCCATATAGACAGTTCCCATAGAGACAGTTCCCATATAGACAGTTCCCATAGAGACAGTTCCCATATAGACAGTTCCCATATAGACAATTCCCATACATCCAGTTCCCATGTAGACAGTTCCCATATAGACAGTTCCCATATAGACAGTTCCCATACATCCAGTTCCCATATAGACAGTTCCCATATAGACAGTTCCCATACATCCAGTTCCCATATAGACAGTTCCCATATAGACAGTTCCCATATAGACAGTTCCCATACATCCAGTTCCCATATAGACAGTTCCCATATAGACAGTTCCCATACATCCAATTTCCATATAGACTGTTCCCATATAGACAATTCCCATACAGCCAGTTCCCATGTAGACAGTTCCCATATAGACAGTTCCCATATAGACAGTTCCCATATAGACAGTTCCCATATAGACAGTTCCCATAAATCCAATTCCCATATAGACAGTTCCCATATAGACAATTCCCATACAGCCAGTTCCCATGTAGACAGTTCCCATACAGCCAGTTCCCATGTAGACAGTTCCTATATAGACAGCTCCCATGTAGACAGTTCCCATATAGACAGTTCCCATATAGACATTTCCCATACATCCAGTTCCCATGTAGACAGTTCCCATACAGCCAGTTCCCATGTAGACTGTTCCCATATAGACAGCTCCCATATAAACAGTTCCCATATAGACATTTCCCATACATCCAGTTTTCATGTAGACAGTTCCCATATAGACAGTTCCCATATAGACAATTCCCATACATCCAGTTCTTATGTAGACAGTTCCCATATAGACAGTTCTCATGTAGACAGTTCCTATATAGACAGTTCCCATACATCCAGTTCCCATGTAGACAGTTCCCATATAGACAGTTCCCATATAGACAGTTCCCATATAGACAGTTCCCATATAGACAGTTCCCATATAGACAGTTCCCAAATAGCCAGTTACCATATAGACAGTTCCCATAAAGCCAGTTCCCATATAGCCAGTTCCGATAGAAGTCTTGGAATGGCCATGTAACGCCTGAAGCGTATCGTTCTCCAACATATGACCTATTTTTCTCTGTTTGTCACTTCTCGTATGTTCTGTGCCACCTACCCGTCACTTAATGTGCCGACAGTTGGTACGCCAAGGCTGTTAACTGGTTCTTGACTGAACGGCGACATAGACGTCCCCTGTGATGTTCCTCCCTTCCTGATCGATAAACTCTTCGATTGTTGTTGCTTGAACTTAATTCTGTGGCAGCTGATTACTTCACCTGGCCTAGGTGCTACTTAAATCGTCCTGGCTTTCTGCGAGATTCACTGAAATCAAATATGATAACTGTTGTGTCATCAATGAATTCCTTTAATGGAGGCATGTACCATTCTCCACCTCTTTACTTCCCTCCCGCAAGTCCTTCAGATGTCCTGAGAGGGACCTGCAGTTCTAGTACATACGATATTGATGAATTGATACGTCACATCGTGATTTCTACTTGCAGGCCAGTCAGTCATGTACTCCATTGATGACACAGAACATCAACTGAGGACCCGTGCGAGCCAATCAGTCATGTACTCCATTGATGACACAGAACATCAACTGAGGACCCGTGCGAGCCAGTCATGCAATCATTGTGCTACTTGACACATCTCAAGAGCTTAGAACAGGGTCTGATGTAGGCCATTCAGTAACCATTGACAAGATATACAGATAATATGTAACTCAAGTCTTCTAGAATGTGCTCCCTCTATCACGCTGACATGCTCTAAACATCCATGGCTACCTGGGACTCATGTCTTCTGGATGTGCACGTTCTCGTGAGACATGCAGTAAGTCACTTTGCCACCACATAGAAGAATGTCTTCCCTCTGATACTGAGAAACGACAATTTCTTGAATTGATCGAAGTCATTGAAATTCTGTTCTTTGTGAATGTATTCTCAATCGACCTTCGTCCAGGCCAAAAGTTAATTGCTTCTCTCAGCTTGCATGGTTATGCTGCTTTAGTTTATGGTAACACAAGGAAACAATCTATCATTGTAACACAAGAAAGCAATCTATCATTGTAACACATTGTGCCACTGAAGAGCTGTATAAGCATATAGATGACAGGAATAGATGATGTCAGACTTGATGCCAGAGATGGCCAGCAAACTTTATTACACAAGAGCGATATCATCTTGGTAGGGTATTTTCTGGACTCAGATTGATTTATGGTGATCTATGTCCATAAACACTGATATATCAACGAAATGTCAAATATTTATCGTGCCCAGCATTGTCTGCTGCACTCGTGGGTCCACTCCATCAAACGGCCAAGACTGAATTGTGGGGATTGACATCGGCAACGTCGAGGCTGTCTGGGTAGGTCCCTGACAAGTGTTTGTGTGTGCGCCGGCAGACGATTCGGCGATCAACATCTGAGGGAAGTCAATTAGAGGACTAACGTGATAGACAACTGAAGCGTTATGGGACGCAGAACAAGAACACACCCTCGTGTGAATGGGCTTGGCTTGGCAGTTGTCAAGTTGGACGTAAAGGGCAGATGGAGAGCTACATTTTGTGATACTGGCTAATGAATGAACTAATCCCTCACAACGGGAGGTCTTACATCCCACAAACGTTTTTATAATTTCTTCCAGAAAGGCAAAGTCTGTACTACCTCAGATAGTGACAAAAACTGAAACGGTATTTACGCTCGTGTAATACTTTCAGAACATATACACTGGTGTATAGACATAAATCGACAACAACGTAATATATACGAACATATTGACAGACATACTGACACGTACACACACACATACACACAACAAAAACAACACAGCCATCGTAATTAATTCTGAAACCATATGCTGGACTCTGTTATGAAGGTGTTGGATATTGAACAACTGCCAATCAAGGCCAACTTCCTTAAGTACCTATTAGATCTACTCAGGCAGAACCGAATGTGAATCTTAACTTGTGATTTATCGAGCACTTTTCACTGCTTGTGTTTGCTGACTAGAAAATTACCTTGTGACTAGCAGATACATTTTTTTTTTTTTTTTGGCGTTCGCCTTATTTCTCTAATCCCCAAAGGCGGTGTGCGTTGCACTGTGGTTTTTATGTTGCGCATATCGGCGCAGTGCATCCGACTTCCAAATTCATTTTTACTGAAGTGTCTGCTTCCTTCTGCATTTTCTAAGGGTTTGCTTCCCCGGGGTAACGGCCGGTGCTGTGATAAGGATCGAACCCAGCACCTTCTGTTGTGAGTCACTTAACTACTAGTCCACGCCCTCCTCACAGATGAAGTTTGGCTGGCACAATACAACAGCAGCATAACGTGACAACACCACACGCAAGAGGGGAAACCTGGACAACTTTCATCTACTGCATCCTCTGGGACTTAGAAGAAGGTTCTACCCTAGTGTCAAAATTGGTTGTCAAGTAAATTCTTTTTCTTCTTCTTCTTCTTCTTCTTCTTCTTCTTCTTCTTCTTCTTCTTCTTCTTCTTCTTCT
>JAVGWX010000001.1:2316602-2326602 GCA_036924085.1 Ariolimax columbianus | reverse complement strand
CCACATTATCTCATTGTTGGCGCCACATTATCTCATTGATCTAAAACAGCCAAAAGTGGGTGCCACATTATCTCATTGTTGGCGCCACATTATCTCATTGATCTGTAACAGCCAAAAGTAGGCGCCACATTATCTCATTGTTGGCGCCACATTATCTCATTGATCTAATACCGCGTAAAGTGGGCGCCACATTATCTCATTGATCTAAAACAGCCAAAAGTGGGTGCCACATTATTTCATTGATCTATAACAGCCAAAAGTGGGCGCCACATTATTTCATTGATCTATAACAGCCAAAAGTGGGCGCCATATTATTTCATTGATCTATAACAGCCAAAAGTGGGCGCCACATTATTTCATTGATCTATAACAGCCAAAAGTGGGCGCCACATTATTTCATTGATCTATAACAGCCAAAAGTGGGCGCCACATTATTTCATTGATCTATAACAGCCAAAAGTGGGCGCCACATTATCTCATTGATCTATAACAGCCAAAAGTGGGCGCCACATTATCTCATTGATCTATAACAGCCAAAAGTGGGCGCCACATTATTTCATTGATCTATAACAGCCAAAAGTGGGCGCCACATTATTTCATTGATCTATAACAGCCAAAAGTGGGCGCCACATTATCTCATTGATCTATAACAGCCAAAAGTGGGCGCCACATTATCTCATTGATCTATAACAGCCAAAAGTGGGCGCCACATTATTTCATTGTAGGAAGACAGAATGAGTTTCAGGGGGACTTAACTAGCTGCAAGAAATCAGAAGGAGGATGACTGGCCTGCCCCTTTTGGGCACGGAATTTTGGAGCTCAAATCAAATGTAGAAAAATGCAGAAAACAACATGGTTGCGGTATTGATGGGATCAATAAGAGCCAAACATACACTAATGTCTTCTCTCTTTAATTCCCTGCCTACCCTCACGTGTCTGTCTTCAAATGACAATCTGTCTCGCTTTCTCTCACTGTCTCTCTCTCTCTCTCTCTCTCTCGCTCTGTCCCGCTTACTGTATTTCACTACTCGCCCTGTTTCAACGTACTCCCTTTACTTCTATATCTTTCTCTCTCACTCCCCCCCCCCTCCCTTCTCTCTTTCACTATTTATCTTTTGTTTCGATTTACGCTCTGTAAACCTCTCTCACTTCCTCTGTCTTTCTCTTGAACTCTCCCCATCTCTTTCATTATTTTCCCCCTGTTTCCACGTACTATCTTTATCTATCTTTCTCTCTCTCACTCTCTCACGTCCTACTAATTATTGACCTTTGTTGAGTTCTCAGAGTTCATTCACATAATAAGGTAAACAGAAGTCAGCTGTAGACTCTGCTACATATTACCAATGTTTTATTAAAACTCGGGGGAGGGGCGTCTGTGTTTGCTGTTTAAGTAAGACTGCAAGTCGGAGATAAATTATATATATATATATATATATATATATATAGAGAGAGAGAGAGAGAGAGAGACAGAGAGAGAGAGAGAGAGAAATGGCCGACATGGTTGATAATCTTTCAAACTTTCCTGGTTAAAACCAGTACGTGATAGTAGAGCATAGTTGTAGTCTGTGGTTAGGCCAGAATATGACGTAGGAAGTAACAATGACCCAAGGATGTAGTCTGTGGTTAGGCCAGAGTTGGTGAGGATTCACCGATCATCGCTGCTTTGTTTGTGCTTTCGTGTTACAACTGGCAAGACACCCGCGGTCTGTGTGAACATGGCAGAGATGTCACGTGAGAAGGTCAGGGGAGACAATCGAGGACACCGGGTAGAGGAGACCCGAAACCTGGCAAGGTAGGTCCTCTAGGAGAAGCAAAGCTCGGATGGGAAACCACCAATGAGAATCATCACATGGACTACGGAGATAGATCGTGCCCTTTCGTCCATGTCTCCACTAGACGGCGTCAAGGAAGGTTGACGCAGAAGGAGAGACTACAGGAGAGAGGGAGAAAAAAGGACTTGGAAGAGAAAATGCAGAAGGAAATCAGACAGATGTTTGTATCGGTAACTGTAATTATTGCGGCGTTAGTCAACGGGGAGTCATTCTCCAGTGATTGGTTTATGGACATACTCGCGATCCAGGAGACACGTCTCAAGCAGAACGTCCTCATATGTACATGCTACAAGTGCAACAATAATCCACGGGCGTCCGGCAGGCGGGACCAGGCTATGACCACGGGCGCCTGGCAGGAGGGGTCATGGTATGTTCACGGGCGTCTGGGAGGCGGGGTCATGTTATGTTCACGGGCGTCTGGCAGGCGGGGTCATGTTATGTTCACGGGCGTCTGGCAGGCGGGGTCATGCTATGTTCACGGGCGTCTGGCAGGCGGGGTCATGCCATGTTCACGGGATTCTGGCAGGCGGGGTCATGTTATGTTCACGGGCGTCTGGCAGGCGGGGTCATGCTATGTTCACAGGCGTCTGGCAGGCGGGGTCATGTTATGTTCACGGGCGTCCGCCAGTCGGGGTCATGCTATGAACACTAATGAAGAACTAGTGCCTGCTAAATTGAACTACAGGTAATCGCACGAAAAAATCAGAACCAAGATTGGATAATGTGTAACATATATGCACACGTAGACTGGTACACGTAGACCGACACACGTAGACCAGCTATTTGATGAGATGCAGTCAGATTATTGGCGGAATTGTGAGAGGTGCCTGATGATTATAATGCCAGATAGATGGAGCGGGGACACGCCGCTGGAAATGGGCAAGGGATCGCTTTGAACCGGACGCTGCTCGATCACAGTTTGAGAATGATGGACGCCCGACAAGATTGACATCTCAGCTTAGGGACCCAGCTGACAACATCGACCTGACACTGATATCAACTGGTGTTGCCCCCTCCACGCGCTGGAATGTACTGGATGCCCAAGATAGCGACCACCTGTCAAACGTCGCCCTTACCGGGATAGGAAAACCAATCAGACGCAAGCAAGCTGCCCAGGTTTTCAGATATCAGGTACGTGACCAGACCACAAATTACCCCAGACAATTGTGAGCAGGGCCGCTAGGTTTCCTTTTCTTCAACCACATGGAGAGAAAAGGAGTAAGCAACACAGGAGTGTTAGAAAACCTGAAAGAGGCGACTTAAGAATGTGTCGACCAGTTTAATGAGAGGACCTAAGAATTGCGACCAGTTTAATGAAAGGAACTAAGAATGTCGACCAGTTTAATGAGAGACGACCTAAGAATGTCGACCAGTTTAATGAGAGACGACCTAAGAATGTCGACCAGTTTAATGAGAGGACCAATAATGTCGACCAGTTTAATGAGAGACGACCTAAGAATGTCGACCAGTTTAATGAGAGGACCTAATAATGTCAACCAGTTTAATGAGAGACGACCTAAGAATTGCGACCAGTTTAATGAGAGACGACCTAAGAATGTCGACCAGTTTAATGAGAGACGACATAAGAATGTCGACCAGTTTAATGGGAGAACCTAAAAATATCGACCAGTTTAATGAGATGACATGGCAGAGAGAAAAAGGCAGAGAGAGGCACGGCGACAACGAAAGAGAGAAAGACAGAGAGAGGCACGGTGACAACGAAAGAGAGAAAGACAGAGAGAGGCACGGCGACAATGAAAGAGAGAGAGAGAGAAAGAGTGCTATCGAGTTGTGGGGCCACGCATAAAGAGAGCTTACACTGGCAGTCGTTGCACAGTGTCGAAAGTGAGTCTTTGTCCGGTCCATAAATTAAATCGTATTACTTGTATATAATAGAAGTTCCAACTCGTGCCTCCAGACCAAGAACCCGTTGTACTAACCGCTGGGCCACCTTTCCTCCACCGCTCGACGCTGTGACAAAGGTTCAAGAACATCAATATTTCATACAACACACGTAGTACATACAACACACGTAGTACATACAACACACGTAGTACATGCAACAAACGTAGTTCATACAACACACGTAGTACATGCTACAGACGTTGTACATACAACACACGTAGTTCATACAACAAACGTAGTTCATCCAACACACGTAGTACATACAACAAACGTAGTTCATACAACAAACGTAGTTCATCCAACACACGTAGTACATACAACAAACGTAGTACATACAACAAACGTAGTTCATACAACACACGTAGTACATGCTACAGACGTTGTACATACAACACACGTAGTACATACAACACACGTAGTACATACAACACACGTTGTTCATACAACACACGTAGTTAAAATCGAAACACGACTGTCACAGAAACCAGCAAGAAATGCTGAAGGAGAGGACCAGAAATTAGACCAGAAATCGATGTTAGAATGTCCCACAATGTCCCAGATGGAAGACTGGAGATCAAGTCCCAGCTGAGCAGACACTTCCTAACACAGACCATTGCACGTTTTCATTATCTCGCGTCACCAGTGTAATCTTGTTTCCTTCTGACTTGAATCCCTGTAAGGCTTACGCTGTCCAAGACCTTGTCTCTGCTGGTTCAGTGTCTGCTGCATGAGTGGTCTATCGACTGCACCACGTCTGATGGTTTGATTGCACGGTGGTTACCTTCAGGGTAAACCATTTTCTCGAGCTACAAATATAACCGAGGTAAGCGCCACTCGCTAGATTGATCCTTGCACATTTCCAAGGTGTTCAGCTGTGTCATTTTGCCGCTAATCATATTTCCCGCTTGTCAGACGTCAGCTGATGTTCCATAGTCTCCCGTGCCGTCTGCTTGCTCTGCTGTCCATATCATCTTCTGTCTCCCTTGTTCGGCCTTTTGTCTTTACGAAGCAGAAACTACAACTGGCCCATTATCATCAGAACCCTTCGCCAAAACGCGTTATGCACTCTTGCAGTGGTAGTTTCTGAAGAGTTCATACTACATTGGTGAGATTGCTTTCCTCAACAAACAATTCTTGTCATTCACCTGTTAAACATACAAGGACCTTTCTCTCTGTCCCACATCTAAATGTTGCATTTTCTCAGCCCCACGTTTAAATGTTGCCTTTTCTCTGTTCCACGCTTAAATGTTCCCTTTTCTGTGTCACACGTAGTGGTAGGAATCTGTACACTGCACAAGAAGAAGTGTTCAAGCCTGTGACAACCTTATCAGAGATTGTAATAACGTGATGAATTGACCGTCACAATCAACAGCAAACATTGATCAGCATTCTAGGTGAGAATGAAATGCCTAAGTCAGAGACACGCTGCAAGAACTTAGTGGATTGTAAACTGATATGTTGTCCAGACTTTTGACAACAGCTGGGAAAGCACAAGGAGAAAGCTACAAACTAGGAATACGGGTAATAAATGAATGCAGGTAATAATGAAAACGTAATAAATGAATGCAGGTAATAAATGAATACAGGTAATAAATGAATACAGGTAATAAATGAATACAGGTAATAAATGAATACATGTAATAAATGAATACATGTAATAAATGAATACAAGTAATAAATGAATACAGGTAATAAATGAATACAGGTAATACATGAATACAGGTAATAAATGAATACAGGTAATAAATGAATACATGTAATAAATGAATACAGGTAATAAATGAATACAGGTAATACATGAATACAGGTAATAAATGAATACAGGTAATAAATGAATACATGTAATAAATGAATACATGTAATAAATGAATACAGGTAATAAATTAATACAGGTAATACATGAATACAGGTAATAAATGAATACAGGTAATAAAGGAATACAGGTAATAAATGAATACAGGTAATAAATGCAGTCCAACATTTCAATAATCAGCGTGAAGGTTACATATCTGACATCCCTGAGATTGTCGGTATAATTACATACAGGATTCACAAGCTACAACATTCATATAACAATTATAAACTAACTTTTGTGACGGTCTGTTGAGGGAGAAAAGTCTGAGATTATCAAGAGAGAGAGAGAGCGATACCTCTCAGGTAAGTATGTCAACATGGATTGTTTATCCCTCTCAGAGTAGGACCCAAGAACTTCTTAGAAAGGAAGTTAACAACATAAGCAAACGGCACCTCACATCAGAAACATGGACTAGATTATGAAACAATAACTAAGCACATTGAAGGATAGGACAGAAAGGCAAGACTACGCATTAATTATTTTTTTGTTCAAAACCCATTTTTGCTGCTCTATTCACTATGAGCTATGTTTTGCTTTTTCAAATATTGAAAATGTTTCTTTCGATTTTTCCATGCTTTTTTAAAGTCCTTCTACATTAAACTACAGATCTATCAACGTTTTTCACTTGGGGTTTATCTCCCTTTTGTTCCACTGATAATATCTTTCCAGCTTGTGTGGTTCGCTGCTTCCTTCATCTTAACTTCTGTTTTTGAGTAGTTCTATGTTCGTGTACATGTTTACTTCCTTCCTTGCTATAAGATCCCCAACGGATGATTTGATGGTCACTTGAGTCAAAATAGTTCCACAACGGTAATGTTTTCAATCATATTTTCCTCTGTAGTAAAAACTAGGTCGAGTATGTTTTTGCCTCTGGTGGCTGCTTCTACATGTTGAATTAAAAAATTGTCAGTTATGCACTTAACAAAAGGTTTTGACTCTACAAGTGCTTCTGCCATATCCCATTTTATTTCTGGAAAATTGAAATCCCCCATTAATAATAATTTCCCTTCACTTGCCTTTGCTATGCTACTAATCAGCTCCTCGTCTCCCTCTTTTTGACTTGATGGACATCTATAGCACACTCCAATCACTGTTTTTTCACCCCCACTTTCTATTTCTCCCCATACACTTTCATTTTTGTTACCACATGATAAATAATCTTTGATCGTTATATTAACATAATTTATACAGTATAATAAAACGCCACCTCCCTTAGCCTTGTCTCCAACTATCCTATCTTTCCTTAACATTGTATATTCCTCTATTTCAAGTTCACTATCTGCAATATCTTCATATGTCCATTATTCTGTTAATCCTATTATATCTGGTTGTTCTTCTTCTACATACAGTTCCAATTCTTTTCTTTTATTAATTATGCTTCTCACATTTTCATAAAACCATTTTAGTTTGTTATTTTGTAATTTTTTTCAAATCGTGCTTTCCTTTTATTATTTTTGTCTTTGTCCTGCTACTACTCCTTCCAGTCCTCCCTGACCCCAACTTTCTCCTTTGACTGCGTTCACTACAACACCCTGTTTTAGGTCCATCTTTATTTGAGGAGGAAATCTGTTCAGTTGGCGTTTCGGGGTTGGATCTCAGGAAGACAGTACCGAACAGCTGGAGAGTGAAACAGTTCCATCCGACGCATGTGCGTTTAGGACAGGAAAGATGTGGTCAGTGACTCCGAGAGCAAAGGTATTTGAATGTGTGCCAAGGTCACTCTCCGCCTCGACACTACGCCAAGGTCACTCACCGTTTCGATATTAAGTCAAGAAAAGAAAACAGGGGGGGGGGGAGAATGTGTCAAGTACAGATAGGGGCTAGAAGCTGACCCCTCTGCCATTCCGATTTGGTTAGTGTGAGATTAGTGACAGACAGAGGCCAGCAGAGCTTGCTCCGACATTTTGAGTGACAGGTATTCAGAGTGATTCGTTCCAATCACAACTAAATGGAGATAGATCCAAACTAGAGGATGGCTGGAGCAGACATGCCACAGAGGACAATTATTGGACAGCTCTTATACTGCGAGAGATTGATAGGCTGTTTGACGAATGTTAGTGAGATAGAATGGAATACCAGCATACACCTTTGAGTCTTGACCAGTCGCTCTATAAGATGTGTGTTGGGCGCCCTGTGTCTAGAAGAGATCTGAATGTGCGTTATACGTGTAGGACACCTTGTGAACGATGTATGTTCTGAATGGTTACACGAGTGTACAGATCGCCTAAGGAAAGATCTGGATGTGTGTGTGGTGTGTGAAGGAGGGTCCTGGACGATAAGTCAACAGAGATAACACAGCAACAACAATTGTAGATTCGACAACAATCTCACATACACCAACAACACCAACAACACAAACAACAACAACACCAACAACACCAACAACAACAACACCAACAACAACACCAACACCAACAACAATAACACCAACAACACCAACAACACCAACAACACCAACATCAACAACACCAACAAAAACACCAACAACAACACCAACAACAACAACACCAACAACAACAACACCAACACCAACAACAACAACACCAACAACAACAACACAAACAAAACAAACAACAACACCAACACCAACAACACCAACAACAGCCCCAACAACAGCAACAACAACACCAACAACACCAACAACAACAACACCAACAAAACAAACTACACAAACAACAGCACCAACAACACCAACAAAGCAAACAACACAAACAACAACAACACCAACAACACCAACAACACAAACAACACAAACAACACAAACAACACAAACAAAACAAACAACACAAACAACACAAACAACACAAACAACAACAACACCAACAACAACAACACCAACACCAACAACAACACCAACAAAAACACCAACACCAACAACAACACCAACAACAACAACACCAACAACACCAACAACAACAACACCAACACCAACAACAACACCAACAACAACAACACCAACACCAACAACAACAACAACAACACCAACAACACCAACAACAACAACACAAACAACACAAAAAACACCAACAACACCAACAACACAAACACCACAAACAACACAAACAACACCAACAACAACACCAACAACAACAACAACACCAACAACACAAACAACACCAACAACAACAACACCAACAACAACAACAACACCAACAACACAAACAATACAAACAACACAAACAACACAAACAACACCAACAACAATACCAACAACAACAACAACACCAACAACAACACCAACAACAACAACACCAACAACACAAACAACACCAACAACAACACCAACAACAACAACAACACCAACAACACAAACAACACAAACAACAACACCAACAACACAAACAACACAAACAACACAAACAACACCAACAACAACACCAACAACAACACCAACAACAACAGCACCAACAACAACAACACCAACAACAACACCAACAACAATACCACCAACAACAACAACACCAACAACAACACCAACAACAACAGCACCAACAACAACACCAACAACAACACCAACAACAACAGCACCAACGACAACACCAATAACAGCACCAACAACACCAACACCAACAACAACACCAACAACAACAACAACAACAATAACAACAACAACACCACCAACAACAACAACAACAATACCAACAACAACACCAACACCAACAACACCAACAACACCAACAACAACAATATCAACAACAGCAGCAACAACAACACCAACAACAACACCACCATCAACAGCACCAACAAAAACAACAACAACACCAACAACACCAACAACACAAACAACAACAACACCAACAGCACCAACAACAACAACACCAACAACACCAACAACAACAACACCAACAACACCAACAACACACACAACAACAACACCAACAACAACAACACCAACACCAACAACAACAACAACAACAACAACACCAACAACACCAACATCAATAACACCAACAACAACAACACAAACAAAACAAACAACAACAACACCAACAACAGCCCCAACAACAGCAACAACAACCACAACAACACCAACAACACCAACAACAACAACACCAACAAAACAAACAACACAAACAACAGCACCAACAACACCAACAACGCAAACAACACAAACAACACAAACAACAACACCAACAACAACAACAACAGCACCAACAAAAACAACAACAACACCAACAACACCAAAAACAACAACACCAACACCAACAACACCAACACCAACAACAACACCAACAACAACAACACCAACACCAACAACAACACCAACAACAACACCAACACCAACAACAACACCGACAACAACAACACCAACAACACCAACAACAACAACACCAACACCAACAACACCAACACCAACAACAACACCAACAACAACAACACCAACACCAACAACAACACCAACAACAAC
>JAVGWX010000001.1:2166602-2314102 GCA_036924085.1 Ariolimax columbianus | reverse complement strand
AGAAAAAGAAGAACATGAAGAAGAAGAAGAAGATGAAGAAGAAGATGATGATGAAGAAGAAGATGAAGAAGAAGAAGAAGAAGAAGAAGAAGAAGAAGAAGAAGAAGAAGAAGAAGAAGAAGACGAAGAACAAGAAGAAGAAGAAGAAGAAGACCGTGGCATGACACCTGTCTACACAGCTCGGGAAGGGCAGGACCGCGGTATAACACCTGTCCACACAGCTCAGGAAGGGCAGGACCGTGGCATGACACCTGTCCACACAGCTCAGGAAGGGCAGAACCGTGGCATGACACCTGTCCACACAGCTCAGGAAGGGCAGAACCGTGGCATAACACCTGTCCACACAGCTCAGGAAGGGTGTGAGTGGCATGACACCTGTCTACACAGCTCAGGAAGGGCAGGACCGTTGCATGACACCTGTCCACACAGCTCAGGAAGGGCAGAACCGTGGCATGACACCTGTCCACACAGCTCAGGAAGGGCAGGACCGTGGCATGACACCTGTCCACACAGCTCAGGAAGGGCAGAACCGTGGCATGACACCTGCCCACACAGCTCAGGAAGGGCAGGGCCGTGGCATGACACCTGTCCACACAGCTCAGGAAGGGCAGGACCGTGGCATGACACCTGTCCACACAGGTCATGAAGGGCAGAACCGTGGCATGACACCTATCCACACAGCTCAGGAAGGGCAGGACCGTGGCATGACACCTGTCCACACAGGTCAGGAAGGGCAGAACCGTGGCATGACACCTGTCCACACAGCTCAGGAAGGGTGCGAGTGGCTCATCCACTTGTAGGACACCCAATATGTGCTCACGTTCAGCTCGAGTCGTGGGAGCCACGTTCCTACGTCCCAGCCCACCCAGACGGATCCCTAATCGATAGTGATGGTCAATATTGGAGAAATAGGCGGTCGGTGTGCTCGATAATACAGACCTGGTAGAACAAACATGGCCAGACGTGAGTGAAGGGTGTCACCTTACTACAAGCAGGCCTTATTAACTTACTCTAGTCTTCAGATAGACATCCGAGATGGTGTCTTAGTGGTACCTTTGAAACTTCAGAAAATGGAAACATTTAAAGTCTTGGTTAATGAACAAATTGGAAGCATCAGGTAATGGACAAATTGGAAGGATCAGATAATGGACAAATTGGAAAGATCAGATAATGGACAAATTGGAAGGATCAGATAATGGACAAATTGGAAGGATCAGATAATGGACAAATTGGAAGCATAAGAAAATAGACTTTTTCTTCTTCTTCGTACGCTGTCAGACGCCTACTTGAATTTGTTCAAAGAAAGCAGCGGTCATCCTGAGGCTGTCGTATGTCGGGCAATTTTGCAGCAGATGTTCAGCGGTCATTTTCCCTGTACCACAGGTGCATTCGTCAGTACCACCTATCTTCAGTTTATTGAATAGGTGGTACCTCAGTCTGTTGTGGCCTGTGTGGAGTCTGAAGACCACGACCTGCTCTCTTCTGTTCAACTGGTAATAGGCATCGTTTATTGTGTAGCCAGTATGTTCTGTTTCCCATTTGGTCATGTATCTGGCCCTAATAAACCTTTTGGACTCTTCGTATGTCACACTAGTATCTGGTTGTGATAACCTTGCACTTTCTTTTGCCAGTCTGTCTGCCTCCTCGTTGCCTTGAATGTTACAGTGGGATGGAACCCACTGTACCACTACTATTTTTGGTGCGGCATAGTTGACAGAGTACTGCTCTTAAATCATTGTTATGTATTTTTCTGTATTTTTAGTGCTGTAACCACGGACAGGGCATCTGTAAACAGGACTATCTGGCTTTCATTGCTTTCGCCTGTCAGCATTGCTTCTACTACAGCCTTCAATGCCTAGGCCTTCGCTCTGACATTGCTAGATAATGGACAGATTGGAAGCGTTTTAAAATGGACAAATTGAAAGCATAAGATAATGGACAAATTGGAAAGATCAGAAAATGTACAAATCTAAATCTACAGTTAGTGGATACATCTGAATCTGCATGTAATGGGTACATTCTAAATGTTGGCAGATACAACGATACAAGCGCTTGGGAACTGTCACAGGTCTGTTGGTTATGCTGCTGTTTCAAGACAGTGAAGCTGGGAACAATGGCGATAAGACAGTGCTCTACTAATGTTGATGAGGCGGTGCTCTGCTAATGCTGGTGAGACAGTGCTCTACTAATGTTGGTGAGGCGGCGCTCTACTAAAGTTGGTGAGGTAGTACTCTACTAATGCTGGTGAGGTAGTACTCTACTAATGTTGGTGAGGCAGTGCTCTACTAATATTGGTGAGGTGGTGCTCTACTAATGTTGGTGAGGCAGTGCTCTACTAATATTGGTGAGGCGGTGCTCTACTAATGTTGGTGGGACAGTGCTCTACTAATGTTGGTGAGGCGGTGCTCTACTAATGTTGGTGAGACAGTGCTCTACTAATGTTGGTGAGGCGGTGCTCTACTAATGTTGGTGGGTAGGTGCTCTACTAATGTTGGTGAGGCAGTGCTCTATTAATGTTGGTGGGGCGGTGCTCTAATGTTGGTGGGACAGTGCTCTAATGTTGGTGAGGCAGTGCTCTATTAATGTTGGTGGGGCGGTGCTCTAATGTTGGTGGGGCAGTGCTCTAATGTTGGTGAGGCAGTGCTCTACTAATTTTGGTGAGGGAGTGCTCTACTAAAGTTGGTGGGGCGGTGCTCTACTAATGTTGGTGGGGCGGTGCTCTACTAATGTTGGTGGGGCGGTGCTCTGCTAATGTTGGTGGGGCGGTGCTCTACTAATGTTGGTGGGGCGGTGCTCTGCTAATGTTGGTGGGGCGGTGCTCTACTAATGTTGGTGGGGCGGTGCTCTACTAATGTTGGTGGGGCGGTGCTCTGCTAATGTTGGTGGGGCGGTGCTCTGTTAATGTTGGTGGGGCGGTGCTCTGCTAATGTTGGTAGGGCGGGGCTCTGCTAATGTTGGTAGGGCGGTGCTCTGCTAATGTTTATGGAGCGGTGCTCTGCTAATATTTAAGTAGACGTCTGCAGGAAAACACTCATGCGTAAACACGACTGTGACCTCTGAACTGTGCCTGCACGTCTTTAACGAGATCTGTCCTGGACGAACTCATTATTTTATGAGGAATCCGAGGGGATATTGTCATAACAAAGATTGCAATGTAAATATGGTGCACACTCACACACACACATACTCTCTCTCTCTCTCTCTCACACACAAACAAACATGGAAACACACAAATAGGCACACAAACAAACATGGAAACACACACACACACACACACATACACACACTCAGCAGATTCCAATAATTGAAATGAGGTGTGCAGTGTATTGATCAGACGATGCCGACCTGTGCCTTCACAGACTACACTTGTACCCTACACTTACACAGACATCGTCACGACGACACCGCCGACCTGTGCCCTCACAGACTACACTTGTACCCTACACTTACACAGACATCGTCATGACGACACCGCCGACCTGTGCCCTCACAGACTACACTTGTACCCTACACTTACACAGACATCGTCACGACGACACCGCCGACCTGTGCCCTCACAGACTACACTTGTACCCTACACTTACACAGACATCGTTCATGACGACACCGCCTCGCGTGTAAACCAGGTTATGAATCACAATTGAAGCGTTCTAATGTGGCCGACATGAAATAGATAACCTCCTTTCTTCAAGTTCCACAAATCAATCATTTGGACTGTGTATCTTCCCCCTACACATCTCAATCACTTCGAACTAGTGTCTAAGATCGATATCATAGTTCGAAATATCGACATCTCGTTTGTTTGTTTCCTACAAATACCTCATAGAAATTGTAATTATTCTACGTAAACGGCAAGAGAACTTGTCTCTTCCATTTTTGCAGTCTGCAAACTGTCTATCCAAGCTGAAACCTTCCTTTCTATATTTCTTCCTTCTCTCCATTTCAGATGTAGTCCCCGCTACTCACCTCCCAACCTAACCCGAGTAATGAAGCGTAGAGAGTCTGGACCTGGCCAACAAACAGGCCTAATTTACTGGCTTCCCACAATGCCTGTCGTTGGTGGTTCCTACTACTTGGTCACTGGGCTCATTTGATGCTTCGGTGATCCTGAATTGGGCCTTAAGAAAATACTCTCTTGGAAATTGGGAAGTACACACACACCTTGGAGATTGGCAATGTACACACAGACCTTGGAGATTGGCAATGTACACACACATCTTGGAGATTGGCAATGTACACATACACCTTGGAGATTGGCAATGTACACACAGACCTTAGAGATTGGGAATGTACACATACACCTTAGAGATTGGGAATGTACACATACACCTTGGAGATTGGGAATGTACACACAGACCTTAGAGATTGGGAATGTACACATACACCTTAGAGATTGGGAATGTACACATACACCTTAGAGATTGGGAATGTACACATACACCTTGGAGAATTGTTGTGAGATAAAGTGTTTTATACGTGAGAGAGATTGTAAAACACGAGGGTCAACGTGTTCGTGGCTCACAGATTGACATTCGTAGATTGGCAAGCAGAGTTAACGTGGTCGTGGCTTACATATGACATTCGTAGATTGGCAAGCAGAGTTAACGTGGTCGTGGCTTACATATGACATTTGTCTAATCTTCCAAGTAACCGGAAAAAACTACACAAGCAATATTTAACCCAAAACAAAAACATTTGTGTTGAATCTTACAATTGAATGGTTTTATAGATACTTCAAGTAAACTGGGTAATATTTTGTAAACAAAATTACACTTTTATAAACATTGAGGCGTCAACAACAGTCAATGAAAAAAGGCAACTTGAAAAGAAAAGAGCACTTCCTTGCTACTCGTCCAGCCAGCAACATAAGAGAGCAACAATTCATAACTAGGTATGGTTACAGTGTGACTGCCCGTTCGATGGCGAGTCTATCATCGACCCACTATTGAATGGCGAGTCTATTATTGAGAAATTGTTGGATGGCGAGTCAGTTATTGATCAACTATTGGATGGCGAGTCTATCATTGACCAACTGTTGGATGGCGAGTCTATCATTGACCAACTGTTGGATGGCGAGTCTATCATTGACCAACTGTTGGATGGCGAGTCTATCATTGACCAACTGTTGGATGGCGAGTCTATCATTGACCAACTGTTGGATGGCGAGTCTATCATTGACCAACTGTTGGATGGCGAGTCTATCATTGACCAACTGTTGGATGGCGAGTCTATCATTGACCAACTGTTGGATGGCGAGTCTATCATTGACCAACTATTTTATATGACGATATTGCAATAGATAAACCAGCGATCCACAGGCTGTAGAACTTTGTAATCAAACGATCGTCGAGAGTAACATGAGTGTGTTCAACCAGCGAACTACAGGAACCATCAGCATCCACACTCTCCGCCATTAATTAAGCGAGATTGAGCACCTATAGATATACCCGGAATGCAGGGAAATCGATTCTTAAGAATAGACGAGAAGAGAATGAGCCCGAAATGTTGCCACCTCACCTGATCATCTTAAATGCTAACTGAAGAAAGCCCTCAAACAGTCTGTGCATAATCTTGGAGGTAGTCGTGTCACTGGATAGTCGTGTCGCTGGGTAGTCGTGACGCTGGGTAGTCGTGTCGCTGGGTAGTCGTGTCGCTGGGTAGTCGTGTCGCTGCTGGGTAGTCGTGTCGCTGGGTAGTCGTGTCGCTGGGTAGTCGTGACGCTGGGTAGTCGTGTCGCTGCTGGGTAGTCGTGTCGCTGGGTAGTCGTGTCGCTGGGTAGTCGTGACGCTGTGTAGTCGTGTTGCTGCTGGGTAGTCGTGTCGCTGGGTAGTCGTGTCACTGGGTAGTCGTGACGCTGGGTAGTCGTGTCGCTGCTGGGTAGTCGTGTCGCTGGGTAGTCGTGTCGCTGGGTAGTCGTGTCGCTGCTGGGTAGTCGTGTCGCTGGGTAGTCGTGTCGCTGGGTAGTCGTGACGCTGGGTAGTCGTGTCGCTGCTGGATAGTCGTGTCGCTGGGTAGTCGTGTCGCTGGGTAGTCGTGTCGCTGGGTAGTCGTGTCACTGGGTAGTCGTGTCGCTGGGTAGTCGTGACGCTGGGTAGTCGTGTCGCTGGGTAGTCGTGTCGCTGGGTAGTCGTGTCGCTGGGTAGTCGTGTCACTGGGTAGTCGTGTCGCTGGGTAGTCGTGTCGCTGGGTAGGTCGCTGGGTAGTCGTGTCGTTGGGTAGTCGTGTCGCTGGGTAGTCGTGTCGCTGGGTAGGTCGCTGGGTAGTCGTGTCGCTGGGTAGTCGTGTCGCTGGGTAGTCGTGTCGCTGGGTAGTCGTGTCGCTGGGTACTCGTGTCGCTGGGTAGTGTCGCAGGGTAGTCGTGACGCTAGAGTTCTTCTGGGGCCTCTCTTGAGAACATGCACGCTGGATGGAGAGGAGAGGAGACCGAGAGAGTGAATGTAGATATGAGTCCGTTTAGCTCACGGATTTGATAGTGGAGCGATTGATAGACTGTTTTACGAATGTTAGTGATAGAACAGGATCGCTCAAATAGGTGTGTGAGTTTTGTATTAATAGATAATCTGAATGTATGTTGTAAGCAGGACACATTGTGAACGAGTTATGTCCAGATCGCCCGCGTGACGGGATTTTAGGGAGGACGTTTTTGATAAGGTGTGTTGAGGATGCAGTTAAAGAGATGTATGTGTGAAGGCAATAGAACTGGGTAATGATAGTTGGGAATTCCATCAAGAGCTAATGCTTAAAATTTCCGCTTTAGTTAATATTTATATTAACATATATATAATATAGGAATATTTAGTTAAGATGATATGTATTGTATTGTGTTTGTAATTTCACTACTCATTTTTCTGATATGAGTATTATATAATAAATATGCCATTTGCTGTGTGCTAAATTATTTGCTGTGTGTGGTCATGATAATGTGGATGAGTGTGGTAATCTTCTAAGTTAGAATAACCGTAGGGCAAACATATTGAGGATCTGCCACACCTTTCTCTCCAACCAAATTTACAACGCAGAAAATAAATAAATAAAGAATGAATTGAAAGCATGATGAAATGCTTGCCATCTGTGACCGTTTTCATGTTTGTTATCCAAGATGCCATGTTTGAACAAAGAAGCTCTAAGTGAGCCTGAATATCGTGTCCAGTTTCATTGACGAGCTGGTTAGCCCAGCGTGACAGCTTTTCTTCTAGCAATTTGTCCAGACTTTCTGTCAAATACATGTTCTAGAAGAACGATCTAGTATGGGAACAACAGCACGTGCAAGCCGGGCTCGCGAAACGTATGTCCAGATGTAGCAGCCCTAAACCGGCGTCCGATTAGCCAAGAGATCTCAGCCCGAGACCGGTCGTTGAGTTGTATTGATGACCTAGGGCTCACCGCCTATCTCTGCCAAATCGCGTCCCAGAACAGATGTTCCATTGATCTCCATCACAGATCCCCACACATCCACAACACTCCACGAGAAGTAGGGTTTCAGGACAGCACCTGGGACCAGGCTCGACCCAGGACCTGTTCTAGCAACGTGTATCTAGGGGACATGATGAGGACACTACTTTTGTTGTGTTACTCTACGTCCTTGACCCCTAAAGACACGGAGAGGGTAGCAAGATAACGCCTAGAATCGACAGGTCAAGAAAATGGACAAACTGGTAGGTTTTAAACTTGACCTTTCCCGTCTGGAGGTGTCGGGAAACGAGCTGATTGAGTTCGGGGTGGGGGAGTTGTGGGGAGGTAGGTTCGGGGTATGTGGTGGGAGTGTGCGCGTGTGAGTGTGCGTGTATGTGGATAGCCACATTTACCTCTAGAGAAGACACGCTACTCACTTGAATGGAATGAGAGGAGAAATATGGAGCCTTGCTGAGAAACACGAATGGAGCATGGAGGATTGTTCATTTCCGTTCCTCTCTGTATCGGAGGTCGAGGAAGGCGAGGAGGAAGAAAGAGAGAGGAAAGAGGGTGATTATCGGACGGATGGGTCCAGGTAGACCTGGGGGAAAATGGGACCATGCAAGTGGGCCAAAGAGGTGTATCCGTTGTAGAGGGGTGGATGGGTGGTGGGGTGGATGGGTGGTGGTTGAGTTGTGAAGTAAATGGGTGATATGGTGATCGGGGATGTGATGGATGGGTTTTGTTGTGGAGTGGTTGAATGGAGTATGCGTGCTGTGGTGGATGGGTTGTGGAGTTTTGTATAAGCTGTGTGTGTTGTGAATAAATGATGAATGATGTGATGTTTGGTTAATGGGTGGTGCGGTGGAGAGGGTGGGTGGTGTGGAGGAGAGGGTAGGTGCATGGTTAGTGGATGGTGTGGAGGAGAGGGTGGGTGGTGTGGAGGAGAGGGTGGGTGGTGTGGTGGAGACGGTGGATGTATGGTTGGTGGGTGGTGGGATGGAGAGGGTGGGTGGTGTGGTGGAGAAAGTGGGTGGTGTAGTGGATAAGGTGGATGTATTGATGGTGGGTGGTGTGGTGGAGAGGGTGGGTGGTGTGGTAGAGTGTGGGTGTTGTGGAGGAGAGGGTGGGTGAGGTGGAGGAGAGGGTGGGTGGTGTGGTGGAGAGGGTGGGTGGTGTGAAGGAGAGGGTAGGTGTATGGTTGGTGGATGGTGTGGAGGAGAAGGTGGGTGGTGTGGTGGAGAAGGTGGGTGGTGTGGAGGAGAGGGTGGATGTATGGTTGATGGGTGGTGTGGTGGAGAGAGTGGATAGTGTGGTGGAGAGGGTTGGTGGTGTGGTGGAGACGGTGGATGTAGGGTTGGTGGGTGGTGGGATGGAGAGGGTGGATGGTGTGGTGGAGAAAGTGGGTGGTGTAGTGGATAAGGTCGTTGTATTGATGGTGGGTGGTGTGGTGGAGAGGGTGGGTGGTGTGGTAGAGGGTGGGTGGTGTGGTGGAGAAGGTGGGTGGTGTGGTAGAGGGTGGGTGTATGGTTGGTGGGTGGTGTGGAGGAGAAGGTGATACAGTGTACTGATGTTGTGGTGGAACGGTGACGTGGTTTTGGATAAGGGTGGCTGGTAAGTGATTTTGAGAACGCGTTGTATAGTGTCCTGTTGGGGTGGTGGATAGGTCGATTATGACAGAGTTAAACATGGAAGATCATGTGGACCCCTCTAAATACTACCTGAAGCACTAGTTCACATAACTTCAGAACCTTGTCCAAAATAACATTAAGTGTCCAGTATACAGAACAATGATGTGGTGGATGGTTTGATGGTGTGTGAACTGATTATGTGGTGGATGGTTTGATGGTGTGTGAACTGATGATGTGGTGGATGGTTTGATGGTGTGTGAACTGATTATGTGGTGGATGGTTTGATGGTGTGTGAACTGATTATGTGGTGGATGGTTTGATGGTGTGTGAACTGATTATGTGGTGGATGGTTTGATGGTGTGTGAACTGATTATGTGGTGGATGGTTTGATGGTGTGTGAACTGATTATGTGGTGGATGGTTTGATGGTGTGTGAACTGATTATGTGGTGGATGGTTTGATGGTGTGTGAACTGATTATGTGGTGGATGGTTTGATGGTGTGTGAACTGATGATGTGGTGGATGGTTTGATGGTGTGTGAACTGATTATGTGGTGGATGGTTTGATGGTGTGTGAACTGATTATGTGGTGGATGGTTTGATGGTGTGTGAACTGATTATGTGGTGGATGGTTTGATGGTGTGTGAACTGATGATGTGGTGGATGGTTTGATGGTGTGTGAACTGATTATGTGGTGGATGGTTTGATGGTGTGTGAACTGATTATGTGGTGGATGGTTTGATGGTGTGTGAACTGATGATGTGGTGGATGGTTTGATGGTGTGTGAACTCATTATGTGGTGGATGGTTTGATGGTGTGTGAATTGATGATGTGGTGGATGGTTTGATGGTGTGTGAACTGATGATGTGGTGGATGGTTTGATGGTCTGTGAACTGATGATGTGGTGGATGGTTTGATGGTGTGTGAACTGATGATGTGGTGGATGGTTTAATGGTGTGTGAACTGATTATGTGGTGGATTGTTTGATGGTGTGTAAACTGATGATGTGGTGTATGGTTTGATGGTGTGTGAACTGATGATGTGGTGGATGGTTTGATGGTGTGTGAACTGATTATGTGGTGGATGGTTTGATGGTGTGTGAACTGATGATGTGGTGGATGGTCTGATGGTGTGTGAACTGATTATGTGGTGGATGGTCTGATAGTGTGTGAACTGATTATGTGGTGGATGAGTACTTCGGAGGGGGCGGGGTGTGGACAGGTGATGTTTATTAGGGTGGGGGCGGGAGTGCAGATGTGGTGTGATGGACTGGCGTTATGGTGGATCGGTGATGTAGCTGTGTACGGATAGTGGATGGGTGATTTGGTGGAAGTGTGTAATGGTGGACGGTGACGAAGTTGATGGCTGGAATAGTGGATTGGTGGTGGATGGATAGTGGATGCGTGGTGTGGTGGATGGGTGGTGTGGTTGATGAGTGGTGAATTAGTTGTTAATGACTTGACCTTCACACTCATGTGTTTCCCTGTGGGTTCCAATCAAGTGCATATCTGTCTATGTTGTGCGGCATTCTTTCTGAGATTGTGTCTAATCAAATATCATGTTTTCTCTCCAATTCCCTGCTGGATTGGTTGTTGCCGTGTTCTTTCCATCAGGCCTGTGTCTGCTGTCCCCTCTGGCCATCTGACACGAAATTTCCCACGGAGACACCTGAAGGTATGCAGTATGGGTGGAATACTTGAAGGGTCAGTCAGGGAAGAAATATATGGTCTAATCTACGATACAGGTGTGTCGGCCACTATTGTTCTAATCCACGCTACAGGTGTGTCTGCCACTATTGTTCTAATCTACGCTACAGGTGTGTATGCTACTATTGTTCTAATCTATGTGTGTGCTTGTCACCCTATTCAGGTTAAGTTATGCACTCCTCGTGTGTATAGCGCTCAGCCCTCGCTTGTGTGGGACGTGTTTTGTAGAGGAGAGAAAACACAATGACAGTTGTCCATGTAGAATGGCTGACTGTAACTGGCGCGCATGCCACAGCAGGTCTGCCCTGCCACGAACCACCAGCCCCTTGTCATTTCTGCTAAAAACTAGTATTATACAACTTTCATAACGAGACAGGGACAGTGGTAATCGAGAGAGAGAAGGCACAGGGAAGAAATATTCAGAGAGAGAGAGGGCACAGGGAAGAAATATACAGAGAGAGAGAGGGCACAGGGAAGAAATATACAGAGAGAGAGAGAGGGCACAGGGAAGAAATATACAGAGAGAGAGAGGGCACAGGGAAGAAATATACAGAGAGAGAGGGCACAGGGAAGAAATATACAGAGAGAGAGAAGGCACAGGGAAGAAATATACAGAGAGAGAGGGCACAGGGAAGAAATATACAGAGAGAGAGAGGGCGCAGGGAAGAAATATACAGAGAGAGAGAGGGCACAGGGAAGAAATAGACAGAGAGAGAGAGGGCACAGGGAAGAAATATACATAGACAGAGGGCACAGGGAAGAAATATACAGAGAGAGAGAGAAGGCACAGTGAAGAAATATACAGAGAGAGAGAGGGCACAGGGAAGAAATATACAGAGAGAGAGAGGGCACAGGGAGGAAATATACAGAGAGAGAGAGGGCACAGGGAAGAAATATACAGAGGGACAGAGGGCACAGGGAAGAAATATACAGAGAGAGAGGGCACAGGGAAGAAATATACAGAGAGAGAGAAGGCACAGGGAAGAAATATACAGAGAGAGGGCACAGGGAAGAAATATACAGAGAGAGAGAGGGCACAGGGAAGAAATATACAGAGAGAGAGAGGGCACAGGGAAGAAATATACAGAGAGAGAGGGACAGGGGTAATCAAGAGAGATATGGGAGAGGGAAGAAATATACACAGAGACGAAGAGAGAGATGGAGAGAAATGTGTAGATGAAAGATAAATAGGGTAAAGGGGAAGAAAGATAGATAGAGAGAGAGGTGGGGGGTGGGGGTTGGGGGTGGGGAGAGATAGAAGCAATGAAAGTGAGTGAAAATTAGATAGTGGTAGAAATATACAGGACAGGTGAGAAAAATAGAAATAGAGAGAAGGAACGAGAAAAGAGAATAAGAAAGAGAGAGAGATAGAGAGAAAGAGAGAAAGAGTGAGAGAAAGAGAGAGCGAAAGAGATAGAGAAAGAGAGAGAGAGAGAAAGAGAGCGATAAAGAGAGAGAAACAAAGAATAAACATGAAAGAAAGAGAGAAACATATAGGGACATGCAAAGAAAGAGAGAGAGAGAGAAAGAGAGCGATAAAGAGAGAGAAACAAAGAATAAACATGAGAGAAAGAGAGAAACATATAGGGACATGCAAAGAAAGAGAGAGAAAGTGAGTGAGAAAGTTAGAAAAGAAATGAGAAAAAGAGAAAGATAGAGAAATATAGAGAGACAGAGTGGCAGAAATTAGAAAAGGCGTGAGACAGAGAGAGAGAGAGAGATAAAGAGAAATCGAGTGGAAGAGAGAATTATAAAGATGGAAAGACAGAAAGAAAGTGGAGGAGAAATCAAATGATAGGGACAGAGAGAGCAAGTACAGGGAGAGCAAGTACAGAGAGCAAGTACAGAGAGAGCAAGTACAGAGAGAGCAAGTACAGAGAGAGCAAGTACAGAGAGAGCAAGTACAGAGAGAGCAAGTACAGAGAGAGCAAGTACAGAGAGAGCAAGTACAGAGAGAGCAAGTACAGAGAGAGCAAGTACAGAGAGAGTGAGGATTAGTTGGGAGATGTGTGGAGAAAAGTGTGGCCACAGAATACAATTAAAGTGAACAAGAAATCTGAAAGTAATTGTGTCCAAGTTTTAACGACATTCCGCTCGTGAAAGAAGCAGATGACGGTGGTAATGTTGGAGAACGTTCCGTCTTAATCACGCAAGGCTGAAGGACTAGAGGACACATTGCGTCCAGTTGGGGCCCAATCTAAGAAAATCTTGTTTCTGACATAACAGGCCCTAGAGCAGCGCTATTGGTCTTGGTCAAACATTCCGTCTTTGTATTGGTGGCGCTGTTTCCGTGGGCGGTGGGCCGTGTTTTATTGAGTTTCTGTAGCCCACAAGAAGGATGGGAAGCTAGGTTCAGGCATTGACTCCGGAACCTGTCTGCTTAACATCCCTAGAAATATCACAGCCATGCCCCCACGGCCACCGTGACCCCTAAAAGTGCTATCTTTTCCCAGGCAGTTGCCATTTTATCGATAGAGTCCATTTGATCCTGTCTGTAAAATCTGTTGATCCTCTCTGGGACTGACACAAACAATTTTAATTGGAGCGCATTTCGAGGATATTTCAAGGTCGTTTAGTTCTAAATATAAAGATCTGCGGCAGGATATGACGTACAGCCAAGATTACATTACAGATGCCTGGCAAATTGGCAAGATTGGGACGTATCTACAATCATTGATTGTCAGCCTCTATGTGCTACAGCAGCTGGTGTAGATTGGGGAAGTACTGAATGTAACGTGTCACTGCTCGATATTAACAGAACAACGATAATTGAGTGAGCCGTCATTTATCATCAGGAATTAGTTGTGATAAACCGTCACTATCCCAAACACCATCACTATCATCACCTCAATCACTATCATCACACGCACAATTTAGTAATGACCATCACCTACACCACCCCTATTATCACCACCACTGTCATCACCATTACCACCATGCCATCCATCATTACTAACATCACGTTTACATCATCATCACTATAATCACCCCATTACCACCACTACCGCACCCATCATCAGCATCGCCAGTATTACCACCATCACCATTATGGTTCCTCCCTTGGGCAACATGTCTCAAGAATGGAGGAGTGAATGGTTCTTCCCTTGGGCAACATGTCTCAAGTATGGAGGAGTGAATGGTTCTTCCCTTGGGCAACATGTCTCAAGTATGGAGGAGTGAATGGTTCTTCCCTTGGGCAACATGTCTCAAGTATGGAGGAGTGAATGGTTCTTCCCTTGGGCAACATGTCTCAAGTATGGAGGAGTGAATGGTTCCTCCCTTGGGCAACATGTCTCAAGTATGGAGGAGTGAATGGTTCCTCCCTTGGGCAACATGTCTCAAGTATGGAGGAGTGAATGGTTCCTCCCTTGGGCAACATGTCTCAAGTATGGAGGAGTGAATGGTTCCTCTCTTGGGCAACATGTCTCAAGTATGGAGGAGTGAATGGTTCTTCCCTTGGGCAACATGTCTCAAGTATGGAGGAGTGAATGGTTCCTCTCTTGGGCAACATGTCTCAAGTATGGAGGAGTGAATGGTTCTTCCCTTGGGCAACATGTCTAGTAGTGAATGATATATGACCGTGTAGTGGGATTATAAAATATCGTCTACTCATCTGCCACTTGATCTTTCTAGTGGCCTGAAACATGACCTTTTTATTATAAGGCCGCAGTGGTAGTTATTAACCTAGTTACATTTTCATGAAATGACCGAATCACCTTATTATGCCTACAGCTTGTTAAGAAACAGCCTCAGGAATACATTCACTCTGTTAACAGCCTCAGGAATATTTTAACACTAAGTTAACAACCACAGGAATACATTCACTCTAAGTTAACAGCCTCAGGAATACTTTCACTCTAAGGTAACAGCCTCTGGAATACATTCACTCTAAGTTAACAGCCTCAGAAATAGATTTACTCTAAGTTAACAGTCTTGGGAATACATTTACTCTAAGTTAACAACCACAGGAATACATTCACTCTAAGTTAACAACCACAGGAATACATTCACTCTAAGTTAACAACTTCAGGAATACATTCACTCTAAGTTAAAAACCTCAGGAATACATTTACTTTAAGTTAACAACTCCTGGACTCCATTGACTAAAGCTAAACAACCTCTGGACTCCATTGACTAAAGCTAAACAACCCCTGGGCTACATTCACTAAAGCTAAACAACCTATGGACTCCATTGACTAAAGCTAAACAACCCCATGACTACATTCACTAAAGCTAATCAACCCCTGGACTACATTCACTAAAGCTAATCAACCCCTGGACTCCATTGACTAAAGCTAAACAACCCCTGGACTACATTCACTAAAGCTAAACAACCCCTGGACTACATTCACTAAAGCTAATCAACCCCTGGACTACATTCACTAAAGCTAAACAACCCCTGGACTACATTCACTAAAGCTAAACAACCCCTGGACTACATTCACTAAAGCTAATCAACCCCTGGACTACATTCACTAAAGCTAAACTACCCCTGTACTACATTCCCTAAAGCTAATCAACCCCTGGACTACATTCACTAAAGCTAATCAACCCCTGGACTACATTCACTAAAGCTAAACAACCCCTGGACTACATTCACTAAAGCTAAACAACCCCTGGACTACATTCACTAAAGCTAAACAACCCCTGGACTACATTCACTAAAGCTAAACTACCCCTGTACTACATTCACTAAAGCTAATCAACCCCTGGACTACATTCACTAAAGCTAATCAACCCCTGGACTACATTCACTAAAGCTAAACAACCCCTGGACTACATTCACTAAAGCTAAACAACCCCTGGACTACATTCACTAAAGCTAAACAACCCCTGGACTACATTCACTAAAGCTAAACAACCCCTGGACTACATTCACTAAAGCTAAACAACCCCTGGACTACATTCACTAAAGCTAAACAACCCCTGGAATTAGATTTCTGAAAGCACCCAATACAAACATCAGATATAATGGACTATGAGAACTGCTCAACTCATTTTCGTTTCATAACCAACATACAATCGGGCTTATCATACAGAGAGGAAAGGCCTTTTATTTTAGCGGGTGGATTTAGAAAACTGTTTTCCCTTCCTGCATAGACCCGTCTCCTACACCCCCCCCCCCCCCCCCCATCCCTTTCCTCCCTTAACCCCCACTCCATTATGCCATAATGGCAATAGATGTCACCAGCATCCGGGGCCACAAGAAGACAAAGTCTCCACGGTACGACCAACGAAGGATGAAATGAAGGTGTGTCCAACAAAGAAATACATTCAATTAACCGAAATGTACCTCCAACTTGAATTTTTGTAATTCCCATGTAAAGGACACACGTGAGACAAAGACATTTATACTGAGAAGATAATCGGTGGTGCATGGACACAGGTGAGACTGCTACCTTACACAGGTGAGACTGCTACCTTACACAGGTGAGACTGCTACCTTACACAGGTGAGACTGCTACCTTACACAGGTGAGACTGATACCTTACACAGGTGAGACTGCTACCTTACACAGGTGAGACTGCTACCTTACACAGGTGAGACTGATACCTTACACAGGTGAGACTGCTACCTTACACAGGTGAGACTGCTACCTTACACAGGTGAGACTGCTACCTTACACAGGTGAGACTGCTACCTTACACAGGTGAGACTGCTACCTTACACAGGTGAGACTGCTACCTTACACAGGTGAGACTGCTACCTTACACAGGTGAGACTGCTACCTTACACAGGTGAGACTGCTACCTTACACAGGTGAGACTGCTACCTTACACAGGTGAGACTGCTACCTTACACAGGTGAGACTGCTACCTTACACAGGTGAGACTGATACCTTACACAGGTGAGACTGCTACCTTACACAGGTGAGACTGATACCTTACACAGGTGAGACTGCTACCTTACACAGGTGAGACTGCTACCTTACACAGGTGAGACTGCTACCTTACCATTCATACATACTCCTTGTGTGCTTCTTTCAGTTAATAATTACACACACATACAGACACACACAGATACAGACACACACACACAGACACACACATACAGACACACCCATACATACACACAGCGATACAGACGGACACACATACAAGACAAACACCGATACACACATACAGACACACACAGACAGATACACACATATACACGCAGACAAACACAGGCATATACAGACAAACATATACATATAAACACACATACACAGACGCACATACACACATATACACACAGACACATACACACACATATACACACAGACACACACAAACACATACACAGACACACACAGATTCACACAGACACGCACAAACACATACAGATACACACAGACACAAACACACACACACGCCGATACAAACACATACACAGACACACACAGACACACACAAATATACATACACACACCGATACATACACACACACACACACAATCACACACACACACACACACACATAAAGTAGGCAAATAACTTCGCCATCCACAGCGAAGATAAATGAAATACAAGTCAACTATCTTTCTTCTTATTTCTTTTGTTTTTCAGCTCTTGCCACGAGGCGTCACAGAGAAGCTAGATGTCCTACTGCTATTGCCACGAGGCGTCACAGAGAAGCTAGATGTCCTACTGCTCTTGCCGTGAGGCATCACAGAGAAGCTAGATGTCCTACTGCTATTGCCACGAGGCGTCACAGAGAAGCTAGATGTCCTACTGCTAGTGCCACGAGGCGTCACAGAGAAGCTAGATGTCCTACTGCTCTTGCCGTGAGGCGTCACAGAGAAGCTAGATGTCCTACTGCTCTTGCCGTGAGGCGTCACAGAGAAGCTAGATGTCCTACTGCTCTTGCCGTGAGGCGTCACAGAGAAGCTAGATGTCCTACTGCTCTTGCCGTGAGGCGTCACAGAGAAGCTAGATGTCCTATTGCTCTTGCCGTGAGGCGTCACAGAGAAGCTAGATGTCCTACTGCTATTGCCACGAGGCGTCACAGAGAAGCTAGATGTCCTACTGCTCTTGCCGTGAGGCGTCACAGAGAAGCTAGATGTCCTACTGCTCTTGCCGTGAGGCGTCACAGAGAAGCTAGATGTCCTACTGCTATTGCCACGAGGCGTCACAGAGAAGCTAGATGTCCTACTGCTATTGCCACGAGCGTCACAGAGAAGCTAGATGTCCTACTGCTATTGCCACGAGGCGTCACAGAGAAGCTAGATGTCCTACTGCTATTGCCACGAGGCGTCACAGAGAAGCTAGATGTCCTACTGCTATTGCCACGAGGCATCACAGAGAAGCTAGATGTCCTACTGCTATTGCCACGAGGCGTCACAGAGAAGCTAGATGTCCTACTGCTATTGCCACGAGGCGTCACAGAGAAGCTAGATGTCCTACTGCTATTGCCACGAGGCGTCACAGAGAAGCTAGATGTCCTACTGCTATTGCCACGAGGCGTCACAGAGAAGCTAGATGTCCTACTGCTATTGCCACGAGGCGTCACAGAGAAGCTAGATGTCCTACTGCTATTGCCACGAGGCGTCACAGAGAAGCTAGATGTCCTACTGCTATTGCCATTAGCCATCGTAGAGGCAGAATGCGTGGATTTCATCTTTTCGCGAGGTGGGAGACTTGTACTGTCGTTACGTGTCATGTCGTGAGAGTGTCAAAGACAGCCTCGATCCACTGAGGTCTAGATCGGCCCCTTGCTCGTGAACCGGAGACCTGCATACGCCACAGCAGGCTGGTCAAAATGCATTTTGACTAAATGACCAAACCACGTGATTTGTTGGACAATAGTGTAGCCACTAACTGAGAAGTTCCCACTGTCTGCCTTAGCGTGGTGTTGTGGATTCGGTCACGGATTGTCTTTCCGTCTGCACTTCTCACACAATGCATCTCACAGCTCTGGATCCTACTCTTTTGTTCTTCTACTAAGGACCAAGATTAACATTGGTAATGTATGACTAAACAATGGATTGATCAGCCTCCTCTTAGTTGAAAGAGACACTCTAGAGTGTCTCAAAATCCGTGCCATTTTAATGTGGACACTGTTCGCCTTTTGTATTCTATGTGCGATCCTGTTCGCCATCTGTATTCAATGTGCGATCCTGTTCGCCTTCTGTATTCTATGTGCGATCCTGTTCGCCTTCTGTATTATATGTGCGATCCTGTTCGCCTTCTGTATTCTATGTGCGATCCTGTTCGTCTTCTGTATTCTATGTGCGACCTTTTCGCCTTCTGCATTCTATGTGCGATCCTGTTCGCCTTCTGTATTCTATGTGCGATCCTGTTCGCCTTCTGTATTCTATGTGCGATCCTGTCGCCTTCTGTATTCTATGTGCGATCCTGTTCGCCTTCTGTATTCTATGTGCGAACTCTATGTCCACTCTGCCACCATCAGTAAACATATTACCCAGGTTTTGAACTCTCATATTTCCTTGATACCAATGTCACTGATGTAGAAGCGTTACTGCACGTGTTCACGCGATAGCCTCTGTCTGGTCTGTGTTGATCTTCATGTCATATCCGTTACAAGCGAAGTGGAGGTAGGTTAAGTGGTCTTCTCCATTTTGCTAAACGATGACCTAATCATCAAGGAAGAAGAGTTCCTTTAGGGACTTCTCGTGGGAGTTTACCAACTGTGTCAGCTTACCCATTTAAATTATGAATACAAATGGAGAAAGAACACACCCCAGTCGTATACCACTCAGCACTGAAAACCAATTTGTCATACCGGCATTTGTTCGTACTGCATCTTCGCTGCTTACATATAAGGCACGAATACCATTCAGTAATGGACTCTCCACACCATATTCCTCAGTTATCTTCCATAGGGTACATCTGTTTACACGGTCAAATAACTTTGACTGATTAATGAAGCACACATGGAGTTTCTGATTGCATTCTGTGTTGTTTTTTTTAACTTCACTGCCTGAAAGTAAATAAAGCATTCCCTTGATTTCCGGGTGTCTGATTGTGAAGCCACGAGCCCGGACACCACAATAACTCTAACCCGTTGCTCACGGACACGTGTGAAATATTTTCCGACGTGACTAAAGAGGTATATGCTCCTATACAAGCGGTTATCTTCCCCGCTGCTCTTGTTTTGTTCAAATATGTATCACCACCGCTATTTGCCAATGACCAGTTACCTTCCCGTCAAATAACACCTGATTCAAAATAAGCGAGCCATCTTACCTCTACATTGTGACAAGCTATTATGCCATCTGCCGATAAGTTGATTACATCTGGGGCCTTGCAGTTAGGACTTCTTCTAATCGACTCTCTGACTTCTTACTTGAGTATCAAACTGTCGACATGTGCAATATATTTCGGGGTTTGTGTCAAGGAATGACGTCACACAGATTCAGTTCCGTCATCTGGTTGCGATCTTGGTACAGGTAAGTTAGTGAAACACTCCCCCCATCTGCCTCTTTTCCTCTCAGGTTAGTCTGTGAAACACTCCTCCCCCATCTGTTTCTTACCCTCTCAGGTGTGTCTCCCCCACCTGTCACTGACCACTGTCAGGATTGTATTGGTCCTCCTCGTCATTTATTAAAAGACATTTTCTTGTCTTTGACTTTCGCCTTCACACGTTTATTCCATCATATCGCCCGTTTCTTTGACTGCCGCCTTCACACGTTTATTCCACCATATCGCCCGTTTCTTTGACTGCCGCCTTCACACGTTTATTCCACCATATCGCCCGTTTCTTTGACTGCCGCCTTCACACGTTTATTCCACCATATCGCCCGTTTCTTTGACTGCCGCCTTCACACGTTTATTCCACCATATCGCCCGTTTCTTTGACTGCCGCCTTCACACGTTTATTCAACCATATCGCCCGTTTCTTTGACTGCCGCCTTCACACGTTTATTCCACCATATCGCCCGTTTCTTTGACTGTCGCCTTCACACGTTTATTCCACCATATCGCCCGTTTCTTTGACTGCCGCCTTCACACGTTTATTCCACCATATCGCCCGTTTCTTTGACTGCCGCCTTCACACGTTTATTCCATCATATCGCCCGTTTCTTTGACTGCCGCCTTCACACGTTTATTCCACCATATCGCCCGTTTCTTTGACTGCCGCCTTCACACGTTTATTCCATCATATCGCCCGTTTCTTTGACTGCCGCCTTCACACGTTTATTCCATCATATCGCCCGTTTCTTTGACTGCCGCCGTCACACGTTTATTCCACCATATCGCCCGTTTCTTTGACTGCCACCTTCACACGTTTATTCCATCATATCGCCCGTTTCTTTGACTGCCGCCTTCACACGTTTATTCCACCATATCGCCCGTTTCTTTGACTGCCGCCTTCACACGTTTATTCCATCATATCGCCCGTTTCTTTGACTGCCGCATTCACACGTTTATTCTATCATATCGCCCGTTTCTTTGCCTGCCGCCTTCACACGTTTATTCCACCTATTTCTCAGTCAAATATCTCATTATAGCGGACTTGAAATTGACGTTTTCCCGTACTAAGACATCTATCAGCCTTCTTGTAAACTGGACGATGGCCAGTACCTACACTCAGACTGGGAATCACCTTGCAATCTGTGACACACTTTTGATTGCGTACCCTGAATAGTATGAAATTTATTTGAGAGGACGTCTTTAGATCGCCCCATTTATATCATGTCTGCGTGTCACTGTGGCGATGTTGAAAGAAAGCGTTGGTGATAAATAAGCAATGCTCTACACAAAGGTTTAACCGTGGGTTCACCATCAAAGTTAAACCCCCCTCTGGTATCAATGTGCGGTCCAAGATGTTATTTCCAAGGATTCTTGCACCTCCCTACTTTTCCGTTGAATTCGCATATGATTATCAACTAGTTCGTGCCCCTTGACCCGGTGTAAGAGATTAGAAAGTTCACTTACAAATTCTTCCTTGTCCTTGTCTTCAATTGTCGCGACACGGCCCGTGCACCAACTGAACGATATTCAGTATTTTTGTCTGGGTATGTAATATAATTAATATTTTGGTTTCCGACACCCCCTAGTTAGTGAAGACCAATGACTCTGTAAGAAGTGCAGACATTATCAATCCAACTCTTGGGGTCGCTTCCGCCCCTTCTGGTACACCGCCCGCTATCAAAAAGTAATTGTTGTGTATTTGTGTTATCGAATTGTCGTGTTTCCTACAGCCGTCCCACCCAATTGTCGTGTTTCCTACAGCCGTCCGACCCAATTGTCGTGTTTCCTACAGCCGTCCCACCCAATTGTCGTGTTTCCTACAGCCGTCCCACCCAATTGTCGTGTTTCCTACAGCCGTCCCACCCAATTGTCGTGTTTCCTACAGCCGTCCGACCCAATTGTCGTGTTTCCTACAGCCGTCCGACCCAATTGTCGTGTTTCCTACAGCCGTCCGACCCAATTATCGTGTTTCCTACAGTCGACCGACCCAAGGATGTGTGTGCCATGATCATCGACGAAGGAGGCCGTCTCTGTAGCCTTCAGACCTAAGCCGCACACATTCCAAGTAGCCACTGTCTACGCCAGCTCAATGTCTGTGTCCTTCACCTTCACCGTGGTTGTGCATTTCATCGTACGCATGTTTCTATCCGACCTACTTAGTTGAGAATCTTTTAAAACAGTTTCAAATCACCTATCGGCTTGCTGGGTCTGTCGTAGGATCACCTTGACACTATTTGGAGTTTCTGTAGGTCTGACATTGTAGCATGTCGATCTGTCAATGCAGAATAACAGATACTACATCGTCAGTAAATACAAGAGAGCTGTTGTTTACTCCGCCATCTTAACAAGAAAGCTGTTGTTTACTCCGCCATCTTAACCGGAATTTGTTTCCGAATATCAATGCATCTTATTTGTAACGGCCTGGGAAGATTTGCCCACATGATCATTGAAGGTACGGCTATGGCTTATAAACACAACCCTGTTTGTACAAATACAGTAAATTATGTTTAAGAAGCATCAAATGTTTTTGCTGATCAAAGAAATTCACCCGCTTTGATAATTGCGGGGGGGGGGGGGGGGGGGGTGTGTCTGTGTGTGTGTGTGTGCTGTAATAATGTTAATTAACAATAACGAATTGTCGTGCTAATATAGAAGCGATTGTCCGAAATCGTGTTGTTAGGCTATTTATTCCTGGAGACATGAGATACAATAAAGGGCACATGGTTCCCAGCGGACTATAGGTATGTATTGGACACGGGCGGTCGGTCACACCATATTTCTAGTATCAACTTTTCTCCATTCATCGCTCCTGTGTCATTATTGACATGTCCAAGTCACGTCTTTACACTCATCATAGGTGACTTCACTTGTGCATTGGTTCAGGTGTACGCCTGGCAAAGTACATCAAGTGACATTAGATTTCCTCCACTGTTGGCAAACCACTGGTCTAATTGAACTGTTCATCTGGTGTCCGTTAGTTGCTTAGCTGATGTTCGCCTGTTTAAAGGGTAGTAACGGTTGTTTAGTATTAGCCGACGCTTATTTGCGTTGTTACATCCTACGCTTATTAGCGTTAAGTTACATCCGACGCTTATTAGCGTTAAGTTACACCCATCGCTTATTAGCGTCTAGTTTCGAAACAAGTAAGTATTTGTGGCAGTTGTTGCACCACCCCCGAGGCCATTTTTAATCTAGTTTCAATTTTTCAATCGACAAATTCCGTGCAAACCACTCCCATGTAGCTGACTTCTGGGGGATTCTTCAGTTTGATATTCCCCCCCCCCCCCCCTTTCAACGTTGATCGTCATTGTCATCTTGCGTTTGTTTACTTTCAGGTTGTGTCTGAATCAGCGCACCCCAAGAATGTTCACGTGAATTTAACAATAATAGCAGCACACAACTCTTTTCGTAAGCTTGACTTCAACACACACCAAAGGACATCTACAAACCAAGCAACTTAACCACAACCCACTAAGTCAGGACATCTACAAACCAACTTAACCACAACAAACTAAGTCAGGCCATCTACAAACCAAGCAACTAAACCATAACACACTAAGTCAGGACATCTACAAACCAACTTGACCACAACAAACTAAGTCAGGACATCTACAAACCAACTTGACCACAACAAACTAAGTCAGGACATCTATAAACCAACATGACCACAACAAACTAAGTCAGGACATCTACAAACCAACTTGACCACAACAAACTAAGTCAGGACATCTACAAACCAACTTGACCACAACAAACTAAGTCAGGCCATCTACAAACCAAGCAACTAAACCACAACACACTAAGTCAGGACATCTACAAACCAACTTGACCACAACAAACTAAGTCAGGACATCTACAAACCAACTTGACCACAACAAACTAAGTCAGGACATCTACAAACCAACTTGACCACAACAAACTAAGTCAGGACATCTATAAACCAACATGACCACAACAAACTAAGTCAGGACATCTACAAACCAACATGACCACAACAAACTAAGTCAGGACATCTACAAACCAACTTGACCACAACAAACTAAGTCAGGACATCTACAAACCAACTTGACCACAACAAACTAAGTCAGGCCATCTACAAACCAAGCAACTAAACCACAACACACTAAGTCAGGACATCTACAAACCAACTTGACCACAAAAAACTTAAGTCAGGACATCTACAAACCAACTTGACCACAACAAACTAAGTCAGGACATTGTGGTAGAGTCTAGGTTTAGCTGAGTAGTTTACCTATCTAATGAGTTACAACGTGTATCTACACCACGACACGACTTCACACAATGAATAACACAGTTAACACTATCCTGACCGTAAAACAAACAATATAATTTATTTACATGAATATGAACAAAAAGCAAAGTACATCTAAACTAAATAATCATAATATATATATTGAACTACTATATGAGGTTTTAAGCACAAGCTTTAGATGTTTCCCTCAAAGTACGTGTCAACCCAATTTCTAAATCTAAACCTGCAACAACAAATCTTCACAACCTCAAGAACTATTCTAGCTACAACTTAATGACTCCAGTTAGCTCCCCGTCTTTCTTGTGCACCCTCAACACACAATCACAAACTTCTCCTCGCGATCAGATTACGTACTCAGACCATTCTGTACGTTCACACATAATCACCAAACTCGTCCTCACGATCAGATTACATAGATCACTTGACATACTCAGACGAATCTGTACTTCCACATACGATCAGATTACTTACAATCAGGCGATATGTGCATTCACAATTACTTAGATCACTTCACCTATTCACGCAAATCTGTACATTCATATGTAATTAGATCACGCATCGTTCACAAAATGTCCTGCACGCACGACACACATTCAGATCTCTTACTGTTCACAGGGTGTCCATCATAAACACCTATTGAGCGCGACTGGTCAACTCGAGGTGTATGATGGTCCAGTTCTCCCTGCAAACTCACTCACTTCCAGACTCACTCTGAGCCTTCCTCCTAGCCAGTCTGCTGAGTTCATCCTTGCAGAGTATTTTATAGTCTCAAGCAACAACATGATGACCGTCCAATGGACTTCTGTTGGTTGTCTGACTTAGTCATCACTCTAATTTGGAACTACCGCTAACTAATTGTTACTGGTTGACTATCCACAACACCCACTCCTATACCAGACAAAGTCTTCCACCTAAACCTATCTTTTACTTTATCGACCTAGTGTCGAGACGGTGATTGACTTTTTCATGCATTCAGGCAACCTTTGTTTTTAAAGTCGACAGCCCAATCTCCCCTGCTCTAAACAGTTGGAACTGTCACAACATCTACAAAACAACTTGACTACAACAAACTAAGCCAGAACATCTACAAACCAACTTGACTACAACAAACTAAGACAGAACATCTACAAACCAACGTAACCACAACAAACTAAACCAGAACATCTACAAACCAACTTGACTACAACAAACTAAGCCAGAACATCTACAATCCAACTTGACTACAACTAACTAAGCCAGAACATCTACAATCCAACTTGACCACAGCAAACTAAGCCAGAACTTTTACAAACCAACTTGACCACATGAAACAAAGTCAGAACATCTACCAACGAACTAATTCATTTGATATAACGCGAACTAAAAGTCTCAGATCTTGCCAAGATGTGTTACCAGTCACGACTGAAGGCGTGTCCAGGTGTAGAAAACACACATCAACCCATCTGTTTCATTCGTAATACATCATTTTAATATGTAAAACAAATCACAACGTCAGCTAACACAATAAAAGTGATAATAATCATGCATACATAAAGTCAAACAACTGGGAATTCAAACATATCTGTGTCTTTATTGACAATTAAATATAAGGAAGCAACTAATTAACACAAAAAATTCATACACAACTAATTGATATAAAGATACAGGAAGAAAGTGTTGCAGAAATCCTATAGGGTGGCCATAATTATATCCCATGATCACCAAAAAGCCAAGGAGTTATAAACGTGTCTTTGTGTTCAGATTTGGATGTTGGAACCGGGGGGAACGTTTTCATTCAGAACGGAGGAGATTGCTTTTATAGAAATGGCAAACATTTAAAAGCACTTTGATCAACACTGAAACGAAAGCTACCTCAATTATCCATTAACGTTCAGAAAGTTCTATGGCTGATGAGATGCGAAACAAAAAAAATGTTAGACAAGCAATAGGATTTCCTGGAACAGATACGCCTTACTTTCTTCCATTTCTTTTCTGTGAAAAGATTCCATCAAACATCGAATAGACGAGCTGAGTTGATTCGTGTGTCAAGTGTGTTAGGCCATTGCTGGCGATTGCCACATTTCTTCATTTCTTAACAGTCCACACAGCGACCTCCAAGTCGTTACAGGCGCTTTAACAAGAGTTATCGTTAATGAAAATATGAGACGGACTCTGACTCATCTCCGGTCGTTCTATCTATCCACCCAGTTTAGCTCCTGTCTCACCATGTATCTACCCAGTTTAGTTCCTGTCTCTCCATGTATCTACCCAGTTTAGTGCCTGTCTCTCCATTTATCTACCCAGTTGTGATATTGTCTCTCCATGTATCTACCCAGTTTAGTTCCTGTCTCTCCATTTATCTACCCAGTTTAGTTCCTGTCTCTCCATTTATCTACCCAGTTGTGTTATTGTTTCTCCATGTATCTACCCAGTTTAGTTCCTGTCTCTCCATGTATCTACCCAGTTTAGTTCCTGTCTCTCCATGTACTTATCCAGTTTAACTCGTCTCTCCATGTAGCTACCCAGTTTCTCTCCGATCTCTCCGTGTATCTAACCAATTTAGCTACTGTCTCTCATGTATCTACCCAGTTTCTCTTCAATCTCTCTCCACCTATCCACCCAGTTTAGCTCCTCTCTCTCTCTCTCTCTCTCTCCACCTATCTCCTCAGTTTCTCTTACCTATCTCTCCACCTATCCACCCAGTTTAGCTCATCTCTCTCTCCCCCCCCCACCTATCCATCCAGTTTCTCTTCCCTCTCTCACTCCACCTATCCACCCAGTTTAGCTCCTCTCTCTCTCTCCCTCTCTCCACCTATCCACCAAGTTTCTCTCCTCTCTCTCTCTCTATCTATCCACCCAGTTTAGCTCCTCTCTCTCTCCACCTATCCACCAAGTTTCTCTCCTCTCTCTCTCTCCACCTATCCACCAAGTTTCTCTCCCCTCTCTCCACCTATCCACCAAGTTTCTCTCCCCTCTCTCCACCTATCCACCATGGTTCTCTCTCTCTCTCTCCACATACCCACCAAGTTTCTCTCCTCTCTCTCTCTCTCTCTCTCTCTCCACCTATCCACCAAGTTTCTCTCCCCTCTCTCTCTCTCTCCACCTATCCACCAAGTTTCTCTCCCCTCTCTCCACCTATCCACCAAGTTTCTCTCCCCTCTCTCCACCTATCCACCAAGTTTCTCTCCCCCCTCTCTCTCTCTCTCCACCTATCTACCAAGTTTCTCTCCCCTCTCTCTCTCTCTCCACCTATCCACCAAGTTCCTCTCCTCTCTCTCTCTCTCTCCACATATCCACCAAGTTTCTCTCCCCTCTCTCTCTCTCTCCACCTATCCACCAAGTTTCTCTCCCCTCTCTCTCTCTCTCTCCACCTATCCACCAAGTTTCTCTCCTCTCTCTCTCTCTCTCCACATATCCACCAAGGTTCTCTCCTCTCTCTCCACATATTCACCAAGTTTCTCTCCCCTCTCTCTCTCTCTCTCCACCTATCCACCAAGTTTCTCTCCTCTCTCTCTCTCTCTCTCTCTCCACATATCCACCAAGGTTCTCTCCTCTCTCTCCACATATTCACCAAGTTTCTCTCCTCTCTCTCTCTCTCTCTCTCTCCACATATCCACCAAGGTTCTCTCCTCTCTCTCCACATATCCACCAAGGTTCTCTCCTCTCTCTCCACCTATCCACCAAGTTTCTCTCCCCTCTCTCCACCTATCCACCAAGGTTCTCTCCTCTCTCTCCACCTATCCACCAAGTTTCTCTCCCCTCTCTCCACCTATCCACCAAGTTTCTCTCCTCTCTCTCTCTCTCTCTCTCCACCTATCCACCAAGTTTCTTTCCTCTCTCTCTCTCTCTCTCTCTCCACCTATCCACCAAGTTTCTTTCCTCTCTCTCTCTCTCCACCTATCCACCAAGTTTCTCTCCTCTCTCTCTCTCTCTCCACCTATCCACCAAGTTTCTCTCCTCTCTCTCTCTCTCTCTCTCTCCACCTATCCACCAAGTTTCTCTCCCCTCTCTCCACCTATCCACCAAGTTTCTCTCCTCTCTCTCTCTCTCTCTCTCTCCACCTATCCACCAAGTTTCTTTCCTCTCTCTCTCTCTCTCTCTCCACCTATCCACCAAGTTTCTTTCCTCTCTCTCTCTCTCCACCTATCCACCAAGTTTCTCTCCTCTCTCTCTCTCTCTCCACCTATCCACCAAGTTTCTCTCCTCTCTCTCTCTTTCTCTCTCTCTCCACCTATCCACCAAGTTTCTCTGCCCTCTCTCCACCTATCCACCAAGTTTCTCTCCCCTCTCTCCACCTATCCACCAAGTTTCTCTCCCCTCTCTCCACCTATCCACCAAGGTTCTCTCCTCTATCTCCACACATCCACCAAGTTTCTCTCCTCTCTCTCTCTCTCTCTCCACCTATCCACCAAGTTTCTCTCCCCTCTCTCCACCTATCCACCAAGTTTCTCTCCCCTCTCTCCACATATCCACCAAGTTTCTCTTCTCTCTCTCTCTCTCTCCACCTATCCACCAAGTTTCTCTCCTCTCTCTCTCTCTCTCCACTTATCCACCAAGTTTCTCTCCCCTCTCTCCACCTATCCACCAAGTTCCTCTCCCCTCTCTCCACCTATCCACCAAGTTTCTCTCTCTCTCTCCACCTATCCACCAAGTTTCTCTCCCCTCTCTCCACATATCCACCAAGTTTCTCTCCTCTCTCTCTCTCTCTCTCTCTCCACCTATCCACCAAGTTTCTCTCCCCTCTCTCCACCTATCCACCAAGTTTCTCTCCCCTCTCTCCACCTATCCACCAAGTTTCTCTCCTCTCTCTCCACATATCCACCAAGTTTCTCTCCTCTCTCTCTCTCTCTCTCTCCACCAAGTTTCTCTCCCCTCTCTCCACATATCCACCAAGTTTCTCTCCCCTCTCTCCACATATCCACCAAGTTTCTCTTCTCTCTCTCTCTCTCTCCACCTATCCACCAAGTTTCTCTCCTCTCTCTCTCTCTCTCCACCTATCCACCAAGTTTCTCTCCCCTCTCTCCACCTATCCACCAAGTTCCTCTCCCCTCTCTCCACCTATCCACCAAGTTTCTCTCCTCTCTCTCCACCTATCCACCAAGTTTCTCTCCCCTCTCTCCACATATCCACCAAGTTTCTCTCCTCTCTCTCTCTCTCTCTCCACCTATCCACCAAGTTTCTCTCCCCTCTCTCCACCTATCCACCAAGTTTCTCTCCCCTCTCTCCACCTATCCACCAAGTTTCTCTCCCCTCTCTCCACCTATCCACCAAGTTTCTCTCCCCTCTCTCCACCTATCCACCAAGTTTCTCTCCTCTCTCTCCACATATCCACCAAGTTTCTCTCCTCTCTCTCTCTCTCTCTCCACCTATCCACCAAGTTTCTCTCCTCTCTCTCCACATATCCACCAAGTTTCTCTCCTCTCTCTCCACCTATCCACCAAGTTTCTCTCCTCTCTCTCCACATATCCACCAAGTTTCTCTCCCCTCTCTCCACCTATCCACCAAGTTTCTCTCCCCTCTCTCCACCTATCCACCAAGTTTCTCTCCCCTCTCTCCACCTATCCACCAAGTTTCTCTCCTCTCTCTCCACCTATCCACCAAGTTTCTCTCCCCTCTCTCCACCTATCCACCAAGTTTCTCTCCTCTCTCTCCACCTATCCACCAAGTTTCTCTCCTCTCTCTCCACCTATCCACCAAGTTTCTCTCCCCTCTCTCCACCTATCCACCAAGTTTCTCTCCTCTCTCTCCACATATCCACCAAGTTTCTCTCCTCTCTCTCCACCTATCCACCAAGTTTCTCTCCTCTCTCTCCACCTATCCACCAAGTTTCTCTCCCCTCTCTCCACCTATCCACCAAGTTTCTCTCCCCTCTCTCCACCTATCCACCAAGTTTCTCTCCTCTCTCTCCACCTATCCACCAAGTTTCTCTCCTCTCTCTCCACCTATCCACCAAGTTTCTCTCCCCTCTCTCCACCTATCCACCAAGTTTCTCTCCTCTCTCTCCACATATCCACCAAGTTTCTCTCCTCTCTCCCCTCTCTCCACCTATCCACCAAGTTTCTCTCCTCTCTCTCCACCTATCCACCAAGTTTCTCTCCTCTCTCTCCACCTATCCACCAAGTTTCTCTCCCCTCTCTCCACCTATCCACCAAGTTTCTCTCCTCTCTCTCCACATATCCACCAAGTTTCTCTCCTCTCTCCCCTCTCTCCACCTATCCACCAAGTTTCTCTCCCCTCTCTCCACATATCCACCAAGTTTCTCTCCTCTCTCTCCACCTATCCACCAAGTTTCTCTCCTCTCTCTCCACCTATCCACCAAGTTTCTCTCCCCTCTCTCCACCTATCCACCAAGTTTCTCTCCTCTCTCTCCACATATCCACCAAGTTTCTCTCCTCTCTCCCCTCTCTCCACCTATCCACCAAGTTTCTCTCCCCTCTCTCCACCTATCCACCAAGTTTCTCTCCCCTCTCTCCACCTATCCACCAAGTTTCTCTCCTCTCTCTCCACCTATCCACCAAGTTTCTCTCCTCTCTCTCCACCTATCCACCAAGTTTCTCTCCTCTCTCTCCACCTATCCACCAAGTTTCTCTCCCCTCTCTCCACCTATCCACCAAGTTTCTCTCCTCTCTCTCCACCTATCCACCAAGTTTCTCTCCTCTCTCTCCACATATCCACCAAGTTTCTCTCCTCTCTCCCCTCTCTCCACCTATCCACCAAGTTTCTCTCCCCTCTCTCCACCTATCCACCAAGTTCCTCTCCCCTCTCTCCACCTATCCACCAAGTTTCTCTCCTCTCTCTCTCTCTCTCTCTCCACCTATCCACCAAGTTTCTCTCCCCTCTCTCCACCTATCCACCAAGTTTCTCTCCTCTCTCTCCACATATCCACCAAGTTTCTCTCCTCTCTCTCTCTCTCTCTCCACCAAGTTTCTCTCCCCTCTCTCCACCTATCCACCAAGTTTCTCTCCCCTCTCTCCACCTATCCACCAAGTTTCTCTCCTCTCTCTCTCTCTCTCTCCACCTATCCACCAAGTTTCTCTCCCCTCTCTCCACCTATCCACTCAGTGTCTGTGACAGCTCTACACAATTTATTAAAATCGCATGTCACAAAACCACATTTTTATAGCCCATATCATACTCTTCCTGATCAAAGCGACTAAACTTCACATAGTTCGTATATTGCACCGACGCTAACACACTCTGCCACACTTAGAAATACTAATCATACAAAAGACACATTTATTTCATAAACTTAAAGAAAAATTAAACAAAAAATAAAACAGACACATTTGAACTTTTCAAATAGAAATACTATTTTGAGTGAAACTGTCAAACTACTATACTGACTTTTCGTTGACTTACACTGATGGCAGGCGCCCTCCCAGCCCGTCCCACATAAAGTACCCAAAGTCGTCTCTAAAGTCACTAAATGCAAATATAATTCCTAGCCCAAATATATCTTATTTAGTATGGTGGATAAACAAATGCTTTTAACACAAAATCTGGATCATGCGACTAGGTTATAGATATGGGTAAATCTATCTTCTGTGAACCTGATAGGCTCAAATGGAGCTGCTCTGCCCTCTCCCCGCTGGGGTTGTATACGCTGGGTTGATATATTTACATGTAGATATTTAAACTGCTTTCCTTTGACTTCTAGCTGGAAAGCTATTCTAGGCTGGAACTTGCGTTTTGACGCAGCCTTGCAAACAGACAAATGTGTTAGAGCCATCCTATTATACCAGAGAAATGTGCTAAAGCCATCCTATTATACAGAGAAATGTGCTAAAGCCATCCTATAATACAGAAAAATGTGCTAAAGCCATCCTATAATACAGAGAAATGTGCTAAAGCCATCCTATAATACAGAGAAATGTGCTAAAGCCATCCTATAATACAGAGAAATGTGCTAAAGCCATCCTATAATATAGAGAAATGTGCTAAAGCCATCCTATTATACCAGAGAAATGTGCTAGAGCCATCCTTTTAAAAAGCAATCTCCCAGTTTCACTTACTCTCATTTAGACTATCATGTTCTAGTGGCTCTCACTTCCTTCGGTTATTATTCCTACACAACAACAACATAGAAGACACTAAAACGTATGTGAATAATAAGACACAAGATAATTCATATATTACAGATCTTGTCATTTACAACATTATCAAAACAAACTTTACTAGATATAAGAGAATCTTTCTATCAGCCTGTGTGTGGGGGGACCCTGAACCTAATAACCGGACTCCGACGTCCAGCCTATGTTTCTTATATTACCTACACATTTCACTTAGACTGAAACTATACCAATTTTGTTCTATCACTGAGTAATGAACTATCTACTTTCTTGGTCACCTTGTGCCCTTCTGCAGTTGGAGATGAAGTGGATCTTTGACGGTCTCACTTTCGATCAGTGAACCCTGACCGACCCCTATGACTAGTTTGGTGAAGACAGCGTTCTCACTGTGTCACTCGAAGGGACGATACTAATTCTCACTACTGAGTTTACTGACTCAGCTTACTATTCTTTGCAGCACACCCAACGGCAAAGCGTGTGGAATCTATAGTTTTCGTACAGACAGCGATCTCACTTTGTCACTCGAAGTGAACAGATCTTTTGTTAAGTTTCTCCCACTGAAATCTAACCCTCTTAGCTGACTTTATTGTCACTTATGACAATCTTCCAGTGACAGTTTTGTCGTCACATGTGCCGTTCAATACCTCTTGCCCCTTGTAAGTGCCTCTAGTTAATACACCAAATGGGCTGGACCAGTACCTCCACCATCTTTTACAACAGTATATACAAACATTTCTTCCTCGAGTTGGTAGTCAAAATCCGTTTGTCAATGAATTTACACCGTGAGTGACCCTAGCTTGAACTGTTCCAAGCTGAGTTGAAATATATTATTACTTTCTCTAATTTAAGGTCTCCGAGAATAAGTTTCTAGTCCCAACTCCTCTGCTCGTCATGGATCTGTTACACAAAGTATGACTTCAATTCTGTAACACGTTGATCTGTAAATGTCAAATTTATGTTTTTAAGTGAAGATAACTGAACTGCTTTCCGCTGACTTCTATCTGCAAAACTACTCTAGACTAACACTGGCAAACGGACCAAATGATAACTACAAAGCTTTTCACCTAGTCCTGATCTGTCTATTTCTATCGTTAATGGTCTTGATTCTGCGTAAGCTCTTATCCGACCGCTTCTTCCGCAGTTCGTCTTCTGAATAATGACTTCCAAGACTCGGTCTTGATATTGACGTCCACAACCGACGCTTCTCTGGCCATCATGATGCCATCTCCCGCGCCCTGCGTTTCTTGCGTGTATGCCTTTCTTCGATGATCTGAACAAAGGTCAGCCTGCGTTTAACTTGGTGTGATCACGCGTTTATGCGTTGCTGAGTAGTTTTGAATCTTGTTTATTTATTCCGATCTAGATTCTATATGAGAGAACGGGTTTCTTTAATACGAAAGGATTTGGCCTTCAAGTTTAGTGAAGGTTCTAAGAATGAATTATAGGAAAAAGCATTCTCTACAACTTTCAGGTATTTCTCAAACTATTTGGTGCCATGATGATGTGTCCGTGGGTGGGTCTGGTGAGCTCCGTGAGTGGGTCTTGTATGCTCGGGGGTGGGTCTGATGTGATCCGTGGGTGGGTCCGATGAGCTCCGTGGGTAGGTCTGGTGTGATCCGTGGGTGGGTTTGTTACATGTCTCTTCATGTTTCCACACTTTTTAACACCTCAACCTCCACTACCAAAACTGGCTGTCCAGGATCAGCGACTTATAGCTGACTGCTATACAAATGGCCATCTACAAACATATAGCCATCCCAAATTCCAAATACAACACCATCATGGAAAGGAGAGACCCCCGCACCATTTTTCGACTTCACATTCAACACATACAACTTAACAGTCCCTTGAACAGAATCCAACCAGAACATTCTCCAGAGTGCCGGATGTTCACACATCCCCATGAAACTGTTGAACATCATCTTTTTGAATGTCCAGCCCTTCAGATGTTAGGAAAGAGATTCTTCCTCTGAAGAAGGAGATGATTGAAGAAGGAGAATATTGAAGAAGGAGATGATTGAAGAAGGAGATGATTGAAGAAGGAGATGATTGAGGAAGGAGATGATTGAAGAAGGATATGATTGAAGAAAACACTGAAGAAGGAGATGATTGAAGAAGGAGATGATTGAAGAAGGAGATGATTGAAGAAGGAGATGATTGAAGAAGGACATGATTGAAAAAGGAGATGATTGAAAAAGATGATTGAAGAAGGAGATGATTGAAGAAGGAGATGATTGAGGAAGGAGATGATTGAAAAAAGATGATTGAAGAAGGAGATGATTGAAGAAGGAGATGATTGAAGAAGGACATGATTGAAAAAGGAGATGATTGAAAAAGATGATTGAAGAAGGAGATGATTGAAGAAGGAGATGATTGAAGAAGGAGATGATTGAGGAAGGAGATGATTGAAGAAGGAGATGATTGAAGAAAACACTGAAGAAGGAGATGACTGAAGAAAACACTGAAAAAGGAGATGACTGAAGAAAACACTGAAGAAGGAGATGATTGACGACACTAAACAACATTATCTGCATCAAATGGTGGACATGAAAGATGCAGACAAGTTGGCAAAGACAAGTTAGGCGGTTGGAAGTATTGCAATGGAATTAGTGATTCAAAATAATATAGCACATACGAAACAACATTTTGTGGGTCACAGAAACAGACAGGAGACCTAGAGGTTAGCAGGATACTCTGAGGGGAAGGACATCGGCAGGATACTCTGAGGGGAAGGACATCGGCAGGATACTCTGAGGGGAAGGACATCGCGCTTAGAAGGAGTATAGCCTACCCAATAGGAGGATAGGACTGTCACTGAGGAGGCACTGATACAATGGCCGTAATAGATACAGGGACCCCTTACTGAGAAGCACATCATATGGCCCCTGCACGTCCTTGTCTATCGCTCGATGCAGCTAATGTGGGTTGTGTATGGGACTAGCTAACTAATCTTGTAAACACATTGCCACATAAACTACCACAGCAAACAGTGTAAACAGACGATCAACTGTAGCTGTGGGCCTAAACTTGGGCTGGAGCCAATACAGACATGGAGAAGAAGGCATGCAACCCTCGGCTTGTTCCGACAATGGTCCCTCAGGTTGTACCAAAATTGGTTCTTCAAATTGCACCAACAATGATTCCTGATATTGTACCGACAATGGTCACCCAGGCTGTACCGACAATGGTCACTAAGGCTGTACCGACAATGGTTCCTGATGTACCGATATTGGTTCCTGATATTGTACCGACATTATCACTCGGGCCGTACCGACATTGGTCACTCGGGCCGTACCGACAATGATTCCTGATATTGTACCGACGTTGGTTCCTGATATTGTATTGACATTGGTCACTCAGGCTGTACCGATAATGGTTCCTGATATTGTACCTACATTGCTTCCTGATATTGTACCAACAATGGTTCCTGATATTGTACCGATACTGGTTCCTGATATTGTACCGACATTGTTTCCTGATATTGTACCGATATTAGTTCCTGATATTGTACCGACAATGGTCACTCAGGCTGTACCGACAATGGTTCCTGATATTGTACCGAAATTGGTTCCTGATATTGTACCAACAATGGTCACTCAGGCTGTACCGACAATGGTTCCTGATATTGTCGACATTGATTCCTGATATTGTACCGATATTGGTCACTCTGGCTGTACCGACAATGGTTCCTGATATTATACCGACAATGCAAGAATGAATAAATTATTATAACGGTGATTGTGTCCCGATATTGTCCCAACAAACACAGTGTGTCCCTGTTTACCTGCCATGCTCAGACACCAACACATACCACTCGCTAAACCTTGAGACGGTACAGAATCTGTCGACACACATGGTCGCCTGTGTCAGCCCCCTCAACACGTAACAAAGAAGGAGATGGAAAATGTGCAATTTATAGAAGATGCCCACTACACTGATAGCTCCATTCGTGCAAAGCTAGGCCAAACTGAGAACAATCCTAGCTACTTCCGCAGTTGTTGCTTGGTAACCACACACAACTAGGAAAGGCTGACCGACACAAGTTTGACAAGAGTCACGTGACAGGAGATGTTCCCTCTTGGACACGTCTGTCTGAAGTGGATGATGACGTTTGTGTGATAAGTGTTGCTTGCACGCTCAAGTTGCTGATGAGGTACTCCATACTTCCCAGACTCGATGACAGGGAGCGTAGACACATCGATATCTCTTCTCAGATTTCAGCCATGCACTCGATGAGGCACCGGAAGAGATGTGTCCACGAGACCAATTTGACCTGGTGCTGGTCGAGGATAAAATCAATCTTCTTTCAATCTGCCCTCGGTATTCACACAATCCTCAAACCGGTTGTCGCGTCACACTTCCGTCTCAGTTTCTATTTGTTGACTAAAACTATTGCAGCTAGCACACGTGAAGTGCCAGGTTACAGTAGTTGAAGTTCGCGCGAGTACATGTCGCTAGATGTGCACATATGATATCGGATCGAATAGACGAGAGGATACACTGATGTTTGGAAGCAATCATTAACGGCGACCTACTTGATGTCTGGGCTTGATCCCATCTTCTTCTTATCCGTTCTTCGCTCCAGCTGGAGTATAGGGACACCTATACAATTAACTTCCTGCTTACTTTTGTTTTATACGATGAGAATGCTAGCCCCATTCACAACTCGCTCTCATCGCAATTTACGGCATGTGTGTAAGAGCGGTGGCCCTATAAAACCTAAGGGAAAACACCTTGTCTGGAAACACTTAAAACCTAAGGGAATACATCTTGCGTAAAAACACTTACAACCTAAGGGAAAACATCTTGTGTAGAAACACTTAAAACCTAAGAAAAACTGAATACTGTAGAATTTATTCTTCAAACTGTAATATCAATATTTGAAAATAAGATAAATTCTACTCTTGAAGTTGGCACTTAAAGAGTTCTAATTTCATCTGAAAAGCTTTGATGGGATCAAACAAGGCACGCACCAGTTGATCTTTTGACTGAAACTTCCAATTTAACTCATTCAAATGAGAAGCTATGTCCGTGAGGTAGGTAAACTCGGCCAACCACTTACGATTCTTGAACTGTGATATTGGATTGCCTTTAGCTGTCATCAACAATCGGATTGCGTCGTTGAACTAAACAAAATTCTCGTTAGCACTTTTGAACCGCTAAGCAGCGTATGTCAGAAAAGTAGGCAATATCGACATTTCAGGATCTCATTCCGTCCGTAGACTAGATTCAACTTTGCTGATTGAAATCTTGTGCTTGGTTCCCATTGGCAGCTCATAACTGTCGGGATCAGAGTTATCCCGACGTTCCTGGTAAATAATGCAACGAATCTTTTCAGCTTGTACTTACACCCTTAATGGCAGTTTGTCTATTCTCCAAGTATCATCGGAGACAAGCTTATTGTTTTGTTCCTCTATTCTCCAACTAACTATCATCGGAGACAAGCTTATTGTATTGAAGGCATCTGTTTGGGCCCTAACACTTCGATAGTGCTACAAACTACTCCACAAAATGGTTTATAATGTTTGAGGATTGTGTAGCTCATTTATATTATAAACATTGACATAGCTCGTAGAATCCTCTGATACTTTCGTTAATTAAAGTGATTTTAGCGCTTCCAATGATTGTTTGAGACTGGGCGTAGATCAATCCCCTGCGATGATTGTTGTATGTGTTGAGTTATCATTTCGTGTCTACTGTAGACCTGGACAGCAGATATTCGGTCACATTGAACAAACTGGCATTCCACCGTACAGAGAAACATCTCGGTCATCATTTGTCGTGGAAATTGTAAAAAAAACCCAGTGTAAACACTTGATTGTGTGAACACTTGATTGTGTGAACACTTGATTGTGTGAACACTTGATTGTGTGAACACTTGATTGTGTGAACACTTGATTGTGTGAACACTTGATTGTGTGAACACTTGATTGTGTGAACACTTGATTGTGTGAATACTTGATTGTGTGTAGTTCAAACAGTGAAAGTACATCCAGACAATTCCAATGTATGAGAGGATTTCAAACCATCTGAAGCCTTGTAGATAGGATACTGGCGTAACTTGTCCGGTTTTGTCAGATATGGCTGTGCAACCTGTTTTCTGATAACTGAAAGCTGGTCAGCGTCTACCAAACCTAACAACCGACGATGTGCGAAGGAGCACACACAAGAGGATACAAACCCTTATCCTAGAGTGAGGAAAGGCAACTTCAGCTGAGTGTTGTGGCAGAGCAGACCAGACCCTTAGCCTTGGTTGACGGCTGGTCTAGGAGTGAAGCCTCGACAGGCGAACAGATAGAGCATTGCGCTGCTGATCCGGCAGCTTCTGCAGCTTTGCCTTGATCCAAAAGTATTGGTATCACCTTTCCCTTTGTGCAAACAAGGCAGACCGAGAGAGGGACCATACTGCATGAGTAACACCTGGTCTCTATATTTCTGCCTGCGCTTTGTTGCTAAAAGCTAATTAATATCGTCTGACAAGACTAAAAGAGCCAATGATGAAAGTTGATTTACGTCCTGAACAGAAGAAGTGGAGAAATTCAGTGAACTTATTTGGATAATTCCGACTAATACAAACTCTGTAGAGCGACCATTTTATGGTTGGAGTAGATACATATCTGTTGTAGGCTCACTCAGAGACCAGATCGTTTGGTTGGATAAAGTCTATTTTCTATAGAAAAGGAAATGTCATGCAACTCAAGAAGGAAAGACACCTTTTATGTTTTGATTTAATGATTGAAAAGTTTTTTAGTAAAAAAAAGGAGTCTAGAATTAGTATACAAGGGATACAATTGTACACATTGTTCAGATTGGGAATAGGCATACATTTAATATATTAAATATTTAAGATTGATGTATCTTTTCTTAATATTAACTTAAATTAAGCAGTATTATTAATAATAGTATGATTAAATTAAACTGAACAGACACTGTGTGACAGTCATTCTAGAAACTTTGATTTTTATAGTGAACTACATTGTAAGATTTCTTTAGTATTAGAGTTGTGAATGCACTCTACACTCTAGTCTTCTAAACCAGTATAAAGAAGTTAAGTCAAGTGGCACACATTGTTCTAGTGACCAGGATACGACACAGCTAGCTAGCTATATGCACACACCTCTATAGTTGTCCTTCACAGACTACACTGTAAGCTGTAGCAGTATATTATTTCATTCTTCTCTTCCACGACCACAGAAAATGCAAGGTTATCATTCGCATTAGAGTGCACAATTCAGTAATGGATGAGAGGGGATGAATGATCAAACGAAGAACATATCATCAAGGTTAAACCATGTTTATTCAGACAAAGTTGATTGACAAGGTCAGAGAGTCACTGGGCGTGGTGACAACACTTCAAACTAATCTGCATGGGCTACTAACATGAGGTCTGCTGATATTTACAAACATTGAAGCATACAATATTATATTGCCACATGCAACATTATATAAGACAGATGCAATTTTATGTAATCATATGCTACATTCTATTACCATATACAACATTCTAATAAGTGAATAGAACATTCTATCTCTATTTACAACGATCAGAAAAATGTATAGCGTTTTGTACTTGCTCATTACAAAATATTCCCACATTCGTCATATTATTACCACATACAATAATCTAGAACCGCATACATCATTCCATAACCATAAACATCATTCTATAATCACATACATCATTCCATAACCATAAACATCATTCTATAATCACATACATCCTTCCATAACCATAAACATCATTCTATAATCACATACATCATTCCATAACCATAAACATCATTCTATAATCACATACATCATTCCATAACCATAAACATGATTCTATAATCACATACATCATTCCATAACCCTAAACATCATTCTATAATCACATACATCATTCCATAACCATAAACATCATTCTATAATCACTTACATCATTCCATAACCATAAACATCATTCTATAATCACATACATCATTCCATAACCATACACATCATTCTATAACTAAATACTTAATTCTAAAACCACATAAATCATTCTATAACTACATAAATCATTTTATCACCATATCACCAACATCATTCTACATTTACATACACAATTAGAAAACTGCATACAATATTATTTTACCATATACACTATTAGATAACCATATACACTATTGCATCATAACATTGAACATATATAATCAGATGCAATAATAACCACATACAACATACCTTAAACAAAAGATCTTAACCAATGACGCAGTCTGCAAAAAATGTTATTGTTAATGGTTGATGAAGGTCCAAAGTGATATTTAGTTGTATGCAACTTATAGTTGGATTTGCTGATTGTACTATCAACTCATCCTCTGTCTATTTCTAAGAAGTTTGGAAGGTTTTTGTCTCCAGACCCTTTTTTGTAGCGCAAACCTAGGTTAATAACACAACGGCTCTTCACGGAGTAGCATGTCTGCTCTAAGATTAGCTAATCGTATAATGCACCTCTGGACATAACATGGAACATGTATGTAAATCTTGTTCAATCAATCAATCAAAAATCAAATACATTCTGGTATTGAAACCAATTAAATACAAGTATATGTTGTTTCTCAACCAATCAAGTACATCCTGTCTCTTAACTAATCATATCAATCCTGTCTCTCAACCAATCATATGCATCCTGTCTCTCAACCAATCATATACATTCTGTCTCTCAACCAATCATATACATCCTGTCTCTCAACCAATCATATACATCCTATCTCTCAACCAATCATATGCATCCTGTCTCTCAACCAATCATATACATCCTATCTCTCAACCAATCATATGCATCCTGTCTCTCAACCAATCATATATATCCTGTCTCTCAACCAATCATATACATCCTATCTCTCAACCAATCATATGCATCCTGTCTCTCAACCAATCATATAAATCCTGTCTCTCAACCAATCATATATATCCTGTCTCTCAACCAATCATATACATCCTATCTCTCAACCAATCATATGCATCCTGTCTCTCAACCAATCATATAAATCCTGTCTCTCAACCAATCATATATATCCTGTCTCTCAACCAATCATATGCATCCTGTCTCTCAACCAATCATATATATCCTGTCTCACAACCAATCATATACATCCTGTTTCTCAACCAATCAAAAACAAGCTAGTTTTCAACTAATCAAACGCGAATTGGGTTCTTGACATCAACTACTCTACTTTTCGACCAATCAGACACTCAAAATCACCATGGGTCTCGATTAGTCAAATTCATCTTGGCCATTAACCAATGAAACACAAGTACTTAGCATAATTCATCAAGTGTCAATCACCCTGTCAATCAGTCAGCGATTATATGCAATCATTAACCAGATCTACCTGTGACGTCTTCATTTACTCACTCGTCATTTATCTCCTTTATCTATATTTCAATATTTAATTAAATTTAGTAGTTAAGTCATCGCCATCAACTAAAATCTTGTGAGCTCCCTGTCAAGTATAGTATGCATGCTTGTCTTACTCCAGTTTGCACCTGAAACCAGTCCCATGCCTCTCCAGCTATTCTGACCGTTGTTTCTTGATACAGGTGTTTCGATCAACTCAGGTGTACTGAGAATCCATGCCTTTTATGATTCTCCTCCATAGGATTTCTTGTTGTACACAGTCTCAAGCTGTGGTTTACTCCAAGAAGGACGTGTGTAGGTAGACAGTGTACTCTTGTGTGATCGCTCGTGCATGTCTCAAGTCTTCAATCACTTCCTCTCTGAGTTAGCTTCTGACCTCTTCATGATGATCCGTAGGAGGATTTTGTCCTTATGTATTATTCCTCTGGTGCTGCTGTTGGTTTGTAAACCTGCATTATTGTAATGTTTCTTGTTTCCTCTTTAATCTGATAGCTAGAACATGATAGTTGACTGGCTTGTGTCTGAACTGTGGTGAGATACTCTTGTTGATGAGAGAAAACCAACTCTGACGCATCCGCTCTTTTATTTCCCTAAGAAAATGCAGCACCCACCTGACCCCGGCCCATCCCCATCCGTCCACTTCATTTTGTTCCATTTTCTTCAGAATGACGAGAAGTTTTCCTTTTTGGTACAGACTTCTCGTGCCCATATTTAAAGCTGCCTTAGTTTCTATAAGACCTGTTTCAAGCTGCCCTAGATAGTTTCTATAGAACATGTTTCAAGCTGTCCTAGATCAATGTCTATAGAACATGTTTCAAGCTGCCCTAGATAGTTTCTATAAGATGTTTCAAACTGACCTAGATAATTTCTATATGACTTGTTTCAAGCTGCCCTAGATAGTTTCTATTGATCATGTTTCAAGCTGCCCTAGATAGTTTCTATAGAACCTGTTTCAAGCTGCCCTAGATAGTTTCTATAGAACATGTTTCAAGCTGCCCTAGATAGTTTCTTTAGAACATGTTTCAAGCTGCCCTAGATAGTTTCTATAGAACATGTTTCAAGCTGCCCTAGATAGTTTCTATAGAACATGTTTCAAGCTGCCCTAGATAGTTTCTATAGAACATGTTTCAAGCTGCCCTAGATAGTTTCTATAGAACCTGTTTCAAGCTGCCCTAGATAGTTTCTATAGAACATATTTCAAGCTGCCCTAGATAGTTTCTATAGAACATGTTTTAAGCTGCCCTAGATAGTTTCTATAAGATGTTTCAAACTGACCTAGATAATTTCTATAAGACCTGTTTCAAACTGACCTAGATAATTTCTATATGACTTGTTTCAAGCTGTCCCAGATAGTTTCAATAAGACCTGTTTCAAGCTGTCCCATATAATTTCTATAATACCTGTTTCAAGCTGTCCCAGATAGTTTCTATAAGATCTGTTTCAAGCTGCCCTAGATAATTTCTATACGATCTGTTTCAAGCTGTCTTAGATATAGATTCCGCTGCCTCCCCTTTTATCGCTCATCGAGGCAGATCCATCTGTGTACACGTGTGCCCAAGTGTTGCTAGGGTACTGTCTCTTGAGCTCCTGCAAGAACGTTGATTTTTTGTTCCGTCGCTGACTGCTCACTTTTCTTCGTTAACCCTGGAACCTCCAAGATTATGTTGAACCTACCTGGCTCAGTGTCCTAGCTCCGTGCCCTGGCTTAATGTCCTGGCTCCATTTCATGGCTCCATGTCCTGGCTCCGGGCCCTGGCTCAATGTCATGGCTCCGTGTCCTGGCTCCGTGTCCTGGCTCCATTTCATGGCTCCATGTCCTGGCTCCGTGTCCTGGCTCCATGTCCTGGCTCCGTGCCCTGGCTCAATGTCCTGGCTCCATTTGATGGCTCCGTGTCCTGGCTCCATTTCATGGCTCCGTGTACTGGCTCCATGTCCTGGCTCCGTGGCCTGGCTACGTGTCCTGTGTCCATGTTCTGGCTCTGTGTCTTGGCTCCATGCCTTGGCTCCGTGTCCTGGCTCCATGTTCTGGCTCTGTGTCTTGGCTCCGTGTCTTGGCTCAGTGTTCTGGCTCCGTGTCCTGGCTCCGTGTTCTGGCTCTGTGTCTTGGCTCCATGTCTTGGCTCTGTGTTCTGGCTCCGTGTTCTGGCTCTGTGTCTTGGCTCCATTTCATGGCTTCGTGTCCTGGCTCAATGTCCTGGCTCCATTTCCTGGCTCCGTGTCCTGGCTCAATGTCCTGGCTCCATGTCCTGGCTCAATGTCCTGGCTCAATTTCCTGGCTCCATGTCCTGGCTCCATTTCATGGCTTCGTGTCCTGGCTCCATGTCCTGGCTCCATTTCATGGCTTCGTGTCCTGGCTCCGTGTTCTGGCTCCGTGTCCTGGCTTCGTGTCTTGGCTCCATGTCTTGGCTACGTATCCAGGGTTCTGGAATGAGTGCTTCTCACTTTTCGATTTCGGCTACAAGGATGTCTGCATGTTTTATGTGGATTTCTCTGGCCAGATGCTTGGGTTTGTTCTTTAATCGTCCGTATTTAGTTCTCTCTTGGAACTTCTGGTATATAGAGTGATCTGATAGCTTCTTTAGTGTTTCAAACTGAGTAAGGGATTAATATTTTCTCGTTAGTTCGAGGGCCTCAATATTTTTCCAGCTCTGCAATAGAAGTGATTGTCAATGCTTCAATGGCAATCCTGAAACACATATTTTGGACTTGGTCTAGTTTTCCTGTGCCCGTTTTGGCCGCTATTGTCCACGAGCTAGAGACATATTCTGGAATTAGTCTGATTGCACCAGTGTTGACTTGCTTAAGGATTTGCAAATTATCTCTCTTTCCTCCCACCCCACGATGTACCAGCCAGCTTTTTCATCAAAGAGAATATTTTGTATAGCCCCTGCTTAGATTTTCTCGATATTTCGCTTCAAGTAAGTCTGGAGTCAAATGTGACTCCAAGAAATGTGGGCGTGTATAACTGGGGTATTTGTTGGTTTCTTAACTTTATTGTTATTTTCTCTATTTTTATGGAAGAGTGAACAGAGAGTGCTGGAGGTTTTGGTGTGGTTTATCTTCAGTCACCTCTTCTTTGCCCAGTTATCCACCTTCTCTGCTGTCTTTTGGAGCATGTATGAGGCTATTGTTGCATGCTCTGTTGTTTCTCATACAGCGAAGTCATCTGCGTGTATGTTGTTTGAGACTGATTAGAGCAATTAGTGACAAACTGTAGCGAGAAGACTATGCTGTCAATTCTCAACAGCTGCTGCACATAAACATTTCTCGCAGAATGAGCTAGCTAACTAGCGGTACGTACAGTTGTTTTATCTCGCCATAACACATACTAAAAAAGTAAGATGGCCGCGCCTTGACTCGCTCCGGTGTTTGTGTCGTTTTCTGATGTTTGCTGGTTCCTGTTCGGATTATAATTCACAACTCCTTCACCAGGTGGTATCAATGATGTGATTTCAATTGGTTATCCTGGTTATTCATGCCTGGCTTAAATCTTGGGAAACCCATTCAAGATAGCGTTCGACGTTCCGCTTGACTGAACTCAGAATTCACTCCAGGTTATCACTACTCAAGGACATCCCAGCTCGACTTGAAGCCGCCATCCTCCCGCACCCCTTAACCGGAGGTTACACTCAGCAGAACAAGGGTCACGCTGAGGTGGACCCATCCCGAGCTTCGAAGGCGGAACACACAAAAAACAAACAAACAGGGAGTTAGACACGGACAGACACATACAGCCTGACACAAACATTGGTATAACCCATACTTCTCGTTGTCCCAATTTTAAGGCAGCGGAGTACTCGGCTTTACCTGAGGAGTCTGTGAGGATTTCTGTTGACACGCTACGCATGAAAATAACCTCAGCATTTGGACCTGGTAGAGGCCATTCGACGCAACAGGTATTTGACGTCTAAGCGAACATTATTATTATTATTATTATTAATACACATACACACCCATACACACGGATACACATACACATACAATATGTTGCTGTTCGTCCATGACAGGCGATGCATATCACTCTCTGGGTTCGTCCTTTGTGACGTCAATGAAAGAAAAGGAGGATTACTTAAAATAAACATAAAGATTTGCACAGATGTAAACATACATTTCTCCAACTGTCCACTCACATGTACCAACAAATGTTGCCAGTGATGCAGACAGAGCCAAAAAATTACCAATTACCGTTTAGAATCCACAAGAGAAGTGGTTACACTCAATAGGTGACTGGTAAGTGTATGTCTCAGCTGTTCTTTGTCTCGCACTAAAGGTAATGTTGTATCCTAGAGGTAATGTTGTATCCTGGAGGTAATGTTGTATCCTGGAGGTAATGTTGTGTCCTGGAGGTAATGTTGTGTCCTGGAGGCAATGTTGTGTCCTGGAGGTAATGTTGATGTTGTGTCCTGGAGGTAATGTTGTGTCCTGGAGATAACAAGAATCTGGGAGAGAACTAGCGACACCTCACCGTATTGACACAAAGGTTGTGTAGATTTTCTGGATTGGTCAGGATCTTTGATGATGCTCACTGGTCAGGGGCACTTGTCTATGGCTCGAACCAGGAGTGCTACTTGCAAGTCATTGCCTTCTCATTGGGGGTCGGAAGTGGGCAACTGGTTCACAACCACTTGGTCTGATCACGCCATTTTGGAAAACGTAACTATTGCCCATCATGGTACAATGATCTGAGAGGAATTGGTTAGACATTTCCTCATGGAGATCTGTCACAGCTTAAGTTATCCCTCACGGGCCAAATATTAACCTATGGTCGACTGCGCATGTCGAACAGTACACTCGCTCAGTAAATGTGGCCACATACAAAAACACTACACTTCTCTTTAATCTTTCAAACCGTCTATAGATCCTCACGCACGAGCAGGACAAAGAGGATTTCATCAGTTCAGCTTGTAGGTCCTCATGTCATGCATGCTGCGCACATCGCTCTAAACTGGCACCTGTCTCACAGGTCATGGTCTATAGACACGACCTTGTATGCATGATTACGCTGTTTTGCTGATCCTCTCACAACCTCATGCCCCACACTCAGTGCCGGACTTGTCCCTCATCTCGATCTGGGCTGCAAGTGAGATTAAGGCTCTTTTGGTATGATCAAAACATTTCAGGAGCCCCTAATCATGTCCATACAATCTTGAAACCTTAAAGCGGCAACCTGGTGAGTCTGTTGGGATATCCGGCACTATCAAGCTAGTGAGTCTGTTGGAATATCCAGCACTTTGAACATAGTGAGTCTGTTGGGATAACTGGCACTATGAAGCTAGTGAGTCTGTTGGGATATCCAGCACTTTGAACCTAGTGAATCTGTTGGGATATCCGGCACTACCAAGCTAGTGAGTCTGTTGGGATATCCGGCACTTTCAACCTAGTGAGTCTGTTGGGATATCCAGTACTTTCAACTTAGTGAGTCTGTTTGGGATATCCGGCACTTTTAACCTAGTGAGTCTGTTTGGGATATCTGGCACTTTCAACATTGTGTCATGCTGCCATACAATCTGTGCAGATATTAATTAATCCAGTGCTGCCTGTCCCTGGATCTGAGTGCCTCCACAGAAGGTCTGAGAGACTAGAGTGGATGTGAGTGCCTCCATAGAAGGTATGAGAGACTAGAGTGGATGTGAGTGCCTCCATAGAAGGTCTGAGAGACTAGAGTGGATGTGAGTGCCTCCATAGAAGGTCTAAGAGACTAGTGGATGTGAGTGCCTCCATAGAAGGTCTGAGAGACTAGTGGATGTGAGTGCCTCCATAGAAGGCTTCAGAGACTAGCGTGGATGTGAGTGCCTCCATAGAAGGTCTGAAAGACTAGAGTGGATGTGAGTGCCTCCATAGAAGGTCTGAGAGACTAGAGTGGATCTGAGTGCCTCCACAGAAGGTCTGAGAGACTAGAGTGGATGGGAGTGCCTCCATAGAAGGCTTCAGAGACTAGCGTGGATGTGAGTGCCTCCATAGAAGGTCTGAAAGACTAGTGGATGTGAGTGCCTCCATAGAAGGTCTAGAGACTAGAGTGGATCTGAGTGCCTCCACAGAAGGTCTGAGAGACTAGAGTGGATGTGAGTGCCTCCATAGATGGTCTTAGAGACTAGTGGATGTGAGTTCCTCCATAGAAGGTCTGAGAGACTAGTGGATGTGAGTGCCTCTATAGAAGGCTTCAGAGACTAGCGTGCATGTGAGTGCTTCCATAGAAGGCTTCAGAGACTTGAGATCTCAATTATTGATCGCATGAACAGTGTTGACTGCTGCAATCAAATAGATGCCCATATATGGTATGCCAACAGACACTGACCAGGTGAAGTTTTGAGACATGACTCCTGCCAATTGGAAGCAGTCACGTGCTAACGTCAGAATGGTTGTTATATTAATTTGAATTGGAGGAACTGAACGTTTTATGTAGTTGAATCCTTGTTGAGGTGTCGTTCTGACTGGCGTAGGTGATGATGTCTCTCCATACGACCTTTCCTAGGACGGTATAATATAACTGTGTTGAATTGTTCACTAATCCATAATGCTGCAGTGCTCAGTATTTGTTGTTGTTGCTGTTGGCAACGTTACGGAACAAATCGAAACATCAAGTAATAATGATCAGAGGTATATCACGACACCTCAACCCTGAAAAGATTAGTATTACAGTTCAACAATGGCATAGAGAGGAACATGTCCGTTATTGGACTAACAAATAATCAAACTGACCCCGCCCCCCCCCCCCCCCCCAACCGCTTCAAGTGCATATCCGATACTGTATCTGGCTTCAGTAACCAGTAAACTCTTCCCAGTCATTTGCAGTGCGGTTTTATAGCAATGACTTTCACATCGTGAGGTTGCCAACTACATACACAATTTATCTGCCTCTTACAACCTGCCAGGAAGGAAACAATGGTTATATTCTGTGTGTACCGGAAACAAACTTGCATGTCATAAACACAATGTCCTTTCTAGTTCACGCCCCTGGTCACAGAGGTCAGGGGTCACGTGACGTTATCTTGGTGATAAGGCAGAGTTACAGCCTTCCTTGGCGGCATTACTCAAGGATGTTCTGTCGTCGTACAGTGTCGGCGCCTGAAGGATGATGCCGAAGGTTCCCACCACACAGGCCGTGGTGAAGATCCAGAGAAAGAGTCGGTCGAGTACCATGGCCACATACTTCCAGTCTTCCATGATCTGATGGACAGAACGGATCAAGTGAGAGAGTTAGCCAGATACGGAGCAGGCACTCCAACTACAACAATCGTATATATTATACATGTATGATGTGTGTGCGTGTGATAGTCTGTGCGTCTGTATGTGCATGTGTGCGTGTGGTATGTGTATATTGTGCGAAAGAGAGACACAGAGAGAGAGAGAGAGAGAGAGAGAGAGAGAGAGAAAGAGAGAGAGAGACAAAGAGAGAGAAAGATTGAGTGAAAGAGAAATTTTTGAAAAATAAGGTACAATTTTTACTTAATTTTCGATTATTAGAATGTGTTGAGGCGAGACGACAATCAGACATCGATCAACTGGTCAATAATCAGGCCCCATTGATCAACTGGTCAATAATCTGCCCCATTGATCAACTGGTCAATAATCCGACCACAATCGATCAACTGGTCAATAAGCAGATTCAAATCGATCAACTGGTCAATAATCAGACCTGATCAACTGGTCAACAATCAGGCCCTAAAGATCAACTGGCCAATAATCAGACCTGATCAACTGTCAATAATCAGATTCCATCGATCAACTGGCCAATAATCAGACCTGATCAACTGTCAATAATCAGACCCTCAATCGATCAACTGGTCAATAATTAGTCCTAATGTAATTATTTGAGCGCACACTACACATATGTAAATAAGCAAAAGAAACTTCAACTTCTTGGAGATTAAACTAAACTGTGGAAAACTTTAAAGTGTGTTCCTCTCAATAAAAGCTTTTTAGGCATTGCTTTTCAGCCATTGTTGGTACTGAGTACGACTGTAGCCTCATGTATATTAGAATATTCGTCACGTCGTGTTTACTTGAATAACTCATATATTTGGTTTATGTCACTTAATATTTACTGCAGTCTCTCATATAATTGAGCTGTGTCACTCTTAATGCAACTACTAACTCTTGTTTCCCCATCCATTTGTCATTGACCTAATTGTGCACATGGTTTCGTAACACGAATACATAAGTTTGATTGATAAGTGTTTCTCTCAGCTCTTGGTTTTATTCTGCTGCTGGGATTGAGGATTTTAATGTTATAGATTAAAACAGAAAAAGTTACGGAGCACCTAGTTATACCCCCACGTCATGACACGCCCTCTCAGACCACAGAACAAATGTATCCAGAGGACAGCTGAACGTCAAATAATTCAACACACAATTAACTTTGTAGTCAAGAGGTTAAGGCACTTTCCCCTCACAGGGATGAACAGAAACTGTGGGCGCTAGAATCCCGTAAGTTTCAAGCGACCCCTGGTCTCACGGGAGGTAGATTATCGATTTGTTATCGAATTAAAAATCGATAATGTCATAAAGTCTCCCGGACAGAGTTACCTTCAGTCGTTTCGACCAATAGCCTTGCCACTGATCCAAGGTAACTCAGGATAAGAGTAAGATTGGTGACCAGCGCATTCACTTCCTCACTATAATCCACATACAGCGTACAACACATGATTAAGTTAGAATAAGATTGGTGACCAGCGCATTCACTTCCTCACTATAATCCACATACAGCGTACAACACATGATTAAGTTAGAGTAAGATTGGTGACCAGCGAATTCACTTCCTCACTATAATCCACATACAGCGTACAACACATGATTAAGTTAGAGTAAGATTGGTGACCAGCGCATTCACTTCCTCACTATAATCCACATACAGCGTACAACACATGATTAAGTTAGAGTAAGATTGGTGACCAGCGCATTCACTTCCTCACTATAATCCACATACAGCGTACAACACATGATTAAGTTAGAGTAAGATTGGTGACCAGCGCATTCACTTCCTCACTATAATCCACATACAGCGTACAACACATGATTAAGTTAGAGTAAGATTGGTGACCAGCGCATTCACTTCCTCACTATAATCCACATACAGCGTACAACACATGATTAAGTTAGAGTAAGATTGGTGACCAGCGCATTCACTTCGTCACTATAATCCACATACAGCGTACAACACATGATTAAGTTAGAGTAAGATTGGTGACCAGCGCATTCACTTCCTCACTATAATCCACATACAGCGTACAACACATGATTAAGTTAGAGTAAGATTGGTGACCAGCGCATTCACTTCCTCACTATAATCCACATACAGCGTACAACACATGATTAAGTTAGAGTAAGATTGGTGACCAGCGCATTCACTTCCTCACTATAATCCACATACAGCGTACAACACATGATTAAGTTAGAGTAAGATTGGTGACCAGCGCATTCACTTCGTCACTATAATCCACATACAGCGTACAACACATGATTAAGTTAGAGTAAGATTGGTGACCAGCGCATTCACTTCCTCACTATAATCCACATACAGCGTACAACACATGATTAAGTTAGAGTAAGATTGGTGACCAGCGCATTCACTTCCTCACTATAATCCACATACAGCGTACAACACATGATTAAGTTAGAGTAAGATTGGTGACCAGCGCATTCACTTCGTCACTATAATCCACATACAGCGTACAACACATGATTAAGTTAGAGTAAGATTGGTGACCAGCGCATTCACTTCCTCACTATAATCCACATACAGCGTACAACACATGATTAAGTTAGAGTAAGATTGGTGACCAGCGCATTCACTTCCTCACTATAATCCACATACAGCGTACAACACATGATTAAGTTAGAGTAAGATTGGTGACCAGCGCATTCACTTCCTCACTATAATTCACATACAGCGTACAACACATGATTAAGTTAGAGTAAGATTGGTGACCAGCGCATTCACTTCCTCACTATAATCCACATACAGCGTACAACACATGATTAAGTTAGAGTAAGATTGGTGACCAGCGCATTCACTTCCTCACTATAATCCACATACAGCGTACAACACATGATTAAGTTAGAGTAAGATTGGTGACCAGCGCATTCACTTCCTCACTATAATCCACATACAGCGTACAACACATGATTAAGTTAGAGTAAGATTGGTGACCAGCGCATTCACTTCCTCACTATAATCCACATACAGCGTACAACACATGATTAAGTTAGAGTAAGATTGGTGACCAGCGCATTCACTTCCTCACTATAATCCACATACAGCGTACAACACATGATTAAGTTAGAGTAAGATTGGTGACCAGCGCATTCACTTCCTCACTATAATCCACATACAGCGTACAACACATGATTAAGTTAGAGTAAGATTGGTGACCAGCGCATTCACTTCCTCACTATAATCCACATACAGCGTACAACACATGATTAAGTTAGAGTAAGATTGGTGACCAGCGCATTCACTTCCTCACTATAATCCACATATAGCGTACAACACATGGTTAAGTTAGAGTAAGATTGGTGACCAGCGCATTCACTTCCTCACTATAATCCACATACAGCGTACAACACATGATTAAGTTAGAGTAAGATTGGTGACCAGCGCATTCACTTCCTCACTATAATCCACATACAGCGTACAACACATGATTAAGTTAGAGTAAGATTGGTGACCAGCGCATTCACTTCCTCACTATAATCCACATACAGCGTACAACACATGATTAAGTTAGAGTAAGATTGGTGACCAGCGCATTCACTTCCTCACTATAATCCACATACAGCGTACAACACATGATTAAGTTAGAGTAAGATTGGTGACCAGCGCATTCACTTCCTCACTATAATCCACATACAGCGTACAACACATGATTAAGTTAGAGTAAGATTGGTGACCAGCGCATTCACTTCCTCACTATAATCCACATACAGCGTACAACACATGATTAAGATTAAACCAATGTTGCGGCCCTCATCGCATCGCGATTCTTGTGTTTAAAAATGCCAAACAAATGCTAGAAGCCAACCGTTACATGGAGGTAAACCAATGCAAATAAAGGCACTTGTGTGTTCTCGTGTTGAACTCTTGTTTCCGTCTCTCTAACAGCATCAGCAGAGACGGTCCAGACTGGACTCAAGCACACGTACGTCTATGCAAATAAATCAATTTCAGGCACTCCGTGACAAGTACTTCCTGGAGTGGAGGTCAGGTCCACTGTTTCAATGTGTCTGAGCGGGTCCACTGATATGATGTGTCTGATCGGGTCAGCTGATATGATGTGCCTGATCGGGTCAGCTGATATGATGTGCCTGATCGGGTCAGCTGATATGATGTGTCTGATCGGGTCAGCTGATATGATGTGTCTGATCGGGTCAGCTGATATGATGTGTCTGATCGGATCAGCTGATATGATGTACCTGATCGGGTCTGCTGATGCTGTAGTTATTTGCGAATGCCCACAATGGGTAGGTTTATTCTTGTGTGGGCTCTGAAAAAACGTTAAGTGGCGGGTTGTTGTAGCTTTCCTCACATCCCGAGCGTGCTGGTGAATGTAGACCGCAGTCTTCCAAGCGGTTGTGCTACGCTTGGCTTTATCTGCATGTCGCTCACTACTACCGGGATTACGTTGAATATCACCTTGTTAGTCAGACTATCTTGGATAACCGCCCGTTTCCAGGACGACCAAGGAGGATGTCATGTGAGGGTCTTGGCCAGTATATTTCTCCTGATGTAACAGAGTTAGAAGGGTTCAACGAGCCAAAGTCAGGGAAGCCCTGAAAATACCATCTGTGGTACCCACAAATAACTTGAGAACCCTGCCCGTAGAACGGGTGAACGGGTCATTGCTCTGAATTCTCAAACAAAACTCGTTCAAGACTGTCCAACCAAAATGGTTACATTCCCACTATTTCTACTGGGAATTCCGCAACCTTCTAGGTCACACTGTAGGTTGAAAAACAAGACGACACGTAAGTTCAAATACAGTTTATGGGAATTGAACTCAAGAAAATGGAAGTAATTAACCAGCGCGGGGAGCTTAGCATATCAGCTAGAGGATGAGTGTGCTAGGGGAGAGCAGATCAGAAAGAGCAGAGAAGAGAAGACTACCGTGCAGTTAGTAGGTAGGAGATAGAGAACAAGTAGCTAGAATAGACTACACAACATAGTCAGTGAGTGACAAGAATAGAGAGATAGAATTAGAAGCCACCGCAGCAGACCAACACTGAAAGGCAACCAGAAACCACGCACGCGTCAGAATCTGTCTATGTTTGATGTTCTGTAAGAGTCGTCGCTAACACCTGTCGCACGTGACACGACTTCATTCCCGTCAGAGGGAGACATGTTGCTTCAACACGAAGCTGTCGTCCTCTACAACACGTCGTGACACATGTGCTACCTTGGCATGACAACCACAGTAACCGAACCACTGTCCTATGTCATAGGCACGAGCGTAACTGCAGTCGCCGAGTTCCTGACGTTGAGGCGAGACAAGAGGCTCAGAAGACATGCCCGTTGTGTAAAATGAGAGGTGTAACTTAAGGCCACCAGACGAGCGATGACAGAGATATTAGGACAGAACAAGTAGCTAGACATCATTAGATCAACGCACAGGGATATAGAACAATTGCTAGATCCAACCACGTGATTAGAACTCTGGGTAAATTTAGTGCACGAGAAGGATCTGTGCTAATTGCACGAAACTTTTGAAAGTCATTATAGTTAGTTAGAGAAGTGTTTATAGCAAAACTCTTAACGATTCTCATGCTTAGTATTACTATTATAATGTGTATAGTATTCAACAAATAAACATTCATTGTTTTGCTGTTGTGAATAGAATTGTTAGTGGTTTTAACGAGTAAGTGTGAATTAAGGAGTGATAGTGGTAAGGAAGAAAGTTAATAATAAGTTGTGATAGAATACGTGGGGGTTAACCCTGCCGCATATTCATAAATAGTACCGTGACTTAGGAAGAGCTATAACGGTAACCCTGCCATATTGACCTGACCCTGTCTAACATTGTCTGATCAGTTAGCCTCGTCATCATGAGTCAGCAGATACGAAGTGTCTGAGCGGGCGTCCTAAAGCTTGCCCGTCATATTGTTGTGTGTCTACTCGTGTGTGTGTGAGCTTCAATTATGTTTCTACTCGCGCGCGCGCGTGTGTGTGTGTGTGTGTGTGTGAGCTTCAATTATGTTTCTACTCGCGTGTGTGTGTGTGTGTGTGAGCTTCAATTATGTTTCTACTCGCGCGTGTGTGTGTGTGAGCTTCAATTATGTTTCTACTTGCGCGTGTGTGTGTGTGAGAGAGAGCTTCAATTATGTTTCTACTCGCGCGCGTGTGTGTGAGCTTCAATTATCTTTCTACTCGCGCGCGTGAGTGTGTGTGTGTGTGAGCTTCAATTATGTTTCTACTCGCGCGCGTGTGTGTGTGTGTGTGAGCTTCAATTATGTTTCTACTCGCGCCTGTGTGTGTGTGTGTGAGCTTCAATTATGTTTCTATTCGCGCGCGTGTGTGTGAGCTTCAATTATGTTTCTACTCGCGCCTGTGTGTGTGTGTGAGCTTCAATTATGTTTCTATTCGCGCGTGTGTGTGTGTGTGTGTGTGAACTTCAATTATGTTTCTACTCTCTCTAGTTGAACCATGTTTTGATGTGATCTCTCAAGTGTAACCACGTTTTGATGTGATCTCTCTATTTGAACCATGTTTTGATGTGATCTCTCTAGTTGAACCACGTTTTGATGTGATCTCTCTAGTTGAACCATGTTTTGATGTGATCTCTCTAGTTGAACCATGTTTTGATGTGATCTCTCTAGTTAAACCATGTTTTGATGTGATCTCTCTAGTTGAACCATGTTTTGATGTGATCTCTCTAGTTGAACCATGTTTTGATGTGATGTCTCTAGTTGAACCATGTTTTGATGTGATCACTCGTTGAACCACGTTTTGATGTGATCTCTCTAGTTGAACCATGTTTTGATGTGATCACTCTAGTTGAACCACGTTTTGATGTGATCTCTCTAGTTGAACCATGTTTTGATGTGATCACTCTAGTTGAACCACGTTTTGATGTGATCTCTCTAGTTGAACCATGTTTTGATGTGATCACTCTAGTTGAACCACGTTTTGATGTGATCTCTCTATTTGAACCATGTTTTGATGTGATCACTCTAGTTGAACCACGTTTTGATGTGATCTCTCTAGTTGAACCATGTTTTGATGTGATCACTCTAGTTGATCACTCTAGTTGAACCACGTTTTGATGTGATCTCTCTAGTTGAACCACGTTTTGATGTGATCTCTCTAGTTGAACCACGTTTTGATGTGATCTCTCTAGTTGAACCACGTTTTGATGTGATCTCTCTAGTTGAACCACGTTTTGATGTGATCTCTCTAGTTGAACCATGTTTTGATGTGCCAACAATGTACCGGATATCTAAAGTGCTGGTGGTCTTATCTTCTTCTTCTTCAAACAATATTATCTCTAATGACACGACAAAACGTCAATCATGTCGATGGCGGAGAAACCAGTTCCTGGGTCGCGGGTTTTAGATCCTGGTCTGGTGTGTCCAGTTATTGGTCACCTCATCTGACAATGATAAGGGCCGTTTACAAACAGGAGAATTGTGTGGCTTTTCCACATGCTGATTTAATGATTTAGACAATTCTAAATATGAAAACAGCGATTGAATTAATAAACTGGGATCAAGATGCTGAGCAGCGCATGAGCTGCAGTGGTCAGCGACCCATAGCTCACTGCTGGCGTCAGGGCCAGCGAACTAGAACAAGACCCTTCTACACCTCCACGCGGTGATCCTGGATAACAGGCTGCAGCAGGGTAGACTGGCTAAGGAGAAGGGATCGAAGAGGGAATGCTAACCCGGTACTAAAAAAAATGCTTGCTGAAGTCGGATGTGTTTTGTCTTTGTCGAACACTATGCCAGAGCGAACCACATAGATGTCCCTGTAGATAGGCATACAGACATTAGTGAAGAGCAAAAGGGGCACGACAACATCAATATGGCACCAGAAGAGCATATGATGGCAAAATTAACAATGAGCGAAATGGAAGAGGCTATGAGAACATTAAAGAAGAGGAAATCTCCCGGAAAAGACGAAATAACAAACGAAATGCTGATGGGGCTGGGCCAAACAGCGAAGAGGAAACTGGTATCGGTCCTGAACCAAAGCTGGAAAAGGGGTATTGTACTCCAGGCATGGAAAGACGCAGTACTTGTACCAGTACCAAAGAAAGGAAAAGACAAAACAGATCCAAATGGATACAGGCCTATCAGCCTACTGAGCTGTGTAGGCAAACTGATGGAACGTATGATAAACACCAGACTGATGTGGCATCTGGAAGAAAAACGCATACTAATTCCACAGCAAGCAGGCTTTAGACAGCACAGATCCACTGAGGATCAGGTCATCCTCATAGCCCAGGAAATAGAAGATGCCTACCAGGAACAGAAACACACAGTAGCGGTTTGGGTGGACCTGGAAAAGGCCTTTGACAAAGTCTGGAAAGAAGTGAACCTAAGAAGAAGTGAAGTTTGTGGGAAAATGTACAAGTGGATCAACCACTACCTCAAAAACAGAACGGCCAGAGTCCAAGTACAAGGGCAGATGAGCAAAAAGGTGACACTTGAGCAGGGAATACCCCAAGGGGGAGTACTGTCACCCACACTCATCCTGGTGTATATAAATGACATTACCGAGAATATACCAAGAAGAGTTCATAGCTCAATGTTTGCAGACGATCTGGCTATGTGGACCTCTGAAAAGAATCTCACCATAGCAAGAAATCGGATGCAGCAGGCCCTAACATCGCTGGAAGAGTGAGCGAACTCATGGCTGGTCAAAATAAACGAGGAAAAAACCACATGTACAATATTCTCGCTGTAAATCACACCCCAAAACACCAAATTAGGTCTAAACGGCAAATACCTGCAGCCAAACGACAACCCAAACTACCTGGGAGTCACATTTGATCGGCGCATGACATGGAAAAGTCAGATCGAGAGAAACCGAATAAGAGCCAGAGAAAGAATGGCAATCATGAGGAAACTTGCTGGCACAAGCTGGGAAGCAGACGAAAGCATACTAAAGAAACTGTACACTTGAAGAGTGAGACCAGTTCTCGAGTATGGCATTGCGGCATGGACAACAGCAGCAAAGGCGAACTTCGATAAAGTTAGCAAACTCCAAAACCAAGCCATGAGAGTTATAACAGGAGGCATGAAGTCAACGCCAATTGTAGAACTTGAAAAGATTACAAAACTGTAATCCATGGCCGACAGAAGAGACTGCAGAGCCCAGCTGCAATCAGAGAAACTCAGAAGACTGACTGACCATCCAATGCACCAGAGACTAAACAATTTCGGAAGTGGGAAACTAAATCGAAGAAACTTTGCAGAAATAGCAAAAGCAAAGATGCACGAAAACCCCATGAACGCACTAACAACACCAAAGCCCATCCCTACTGTACGAAAACCTACCTGGAGGCAGGATATATTTCCAGAGGTGGTAGAAAATATACCAGGTATTAGAAATAAAAACTGCTAGTCTGAAAAAGAAAGAGGAGATACTACCCTGAGTTACATAACGGAAAACTACCCAAGCATGGACTGGACCCATGCATACACCGACGGTTCCGTAACAAATAAAACACAGTACGGAGGGGCAGGAGCCTTCCTGAGCCTACCAAATGGCAGAAAAATAACACTGTCATTCGCTACTGGAAAATACACAAGCAATTTCAGAGCGGAGGCAGAGGCACTGAGGGCGGCAGTGGAAGAAATGGTTACAGGTAAAAGGAATGAAAGCCATATAGTCCCGCTTACAGATGCCCTGGCCGTAGTCACAGCACTAAAAAGACAGAAAAATACTGAACTTAATGATTTAAGAGCAGTACTCTGTCAACTATGCCAGCAGGCCGCACCAAAAAGGGTAGTGGTGCAGTGGGTTCCATCTCACTGCAACATCCAAGACAACGAGGAGGCAGACAGACTGGCAAAAGAAGGTGCAAAACTACCACAACCTGATACTAGTATGACATACGAAGAGTCAAAACGGCTTTTTAGAGCTAGATACATGACCAAATGGGAAACCGAACATACTGGTTACACCAAAAACGATGCCTATTACCAGTTGAACAGAAAAGAGCAGCTCGTGGTCTTCAGACTTCGTACTGGCCACAATAGACTGAGGTACCACCTATTCAACAAATTAAAGATAGGTGGTACCGACGAATGCCCGTGCAGTACCGGGAAAATGACCGCTGAGCATTTGCTGCAGAACCGCCCGACATACGAGGATCAGAGAGAGCAGATGTGGCCATCACCAGTGGAACCACAAGACAAGCTCTATGGCAGTGTCGACAGCTTCAGGATGACGGCTGCTTTTTTTCGAAAAAATAATGGTTACTGTCTGACTGCGTACGATGAAGAAGAAGAAGAAGAAGAAGAAGAGTCACGTCGGAGACGGGAATTCTTTCACGTGGATCTTATGGAAAAATTCCTCTGTTTTCTGGGTAGTGAGATCGAACTACCGTGTTCAGTGTCGAGCACGTTCAAAATCCTTTAGCAGTTGGAAATCGAAAAGAGTAGGCTTAACGGCCATTAAAGAATTCAAGTTAAAAATCTGGCCAAATTCAAGTTGAAAATCTAGCCAAATTCAAGTTAAATATCTAGCCAAATTCAAGTTAAAAATCTAGCCAAATTCAAGTTAAAAATCTAGCCAAATTCAAGTGAAAAATCTAGCCAAATTCAAGTTAAAAATCTAGCCAAATTCCAGTTAAAAATCAAGCCAAATTATTGGTACCTTTCCTCAGTCCTAGTGAGCCGCAGAAAGTTTTAAGATACATACAACGTATAGCCGAAGCATTCAGCCACCTGGCAACAGACATTACCGGTTAAAGGCAAGGGCTCGATTTCATCGCCACGGGTTTCCCCATATGGCCTAGTCCCTTTCAGCAGAAAGGTATCCCCGCCTGCCAAGAGCAGGGCAACAAAGCACGAACTTCGTTGCTCCAGTGAAGAACCCAGGGATTTGCGGAAACATTTTCAGCTCGAATTTGAACCCAGACGGTTAGAACATGAGACAAACGGCTTGACAACTTTGCCACAGAGACCCCTAAATTAATACGCCTGTTTGAAAATCAAGATTCCAAGAATTCTAAGTCTGAAACCCCGGATAATGGTCACAACAAGCATGTCTATTTGATGTCATAATTTTACTCTTTTATTATCGATCTTCCTGAACATTGAACTTAGGTCAGTTTTCCTGAGTTGTTTCTGTGCTGTTTCTGAGTTGTTTAAATAAAATAAAATAAAAAAACACCTAAAAAAAACAACAACTTTAAGCGGGGGCTCGACTTCATTGCCCGGTTATTTTTCGCCATTTTAGCTCGGTCTCTCTCGACCCTCGACGGGTACCCCATCTGTCGAGAGCATCGCACAAAGCACGAACTACGTAGCTCCAGCGATGAACCCAGGGATCTCCGGAAAAAATTGACATGGACCAACTTCAGCTCGAAATCGAACCCCGACCGTCTGAACACGAGGCAAACGGCTTGACCATTTCGCCAGTTGTTTATGTACTGTTTCTGTGCTGTATGAATCTGGTGTGGATTCTAGATAAGAGCTGTCATTGGTAGTAACGCCGGACAACAACCTGTATTTGTTGTTCACTACTCAACTTTTGTAGTTTCACGTCATTGACCGCTGGTCTCTTGAAATGTTTACTACCCTCCTGATTTGTATTAGTATTTACAGTGTGTGTGTGTGTGTGTGTGTGTTTGCTTGTTTGTGTATTTGTGTGTATAGTTGTGTGTGTGTGTGTGTTTGTGTGTATGTGTGTTTGTGTGTGTGTTTGTGTGTGTTTGTGTGTATAGTTGTGTGTATGTGTGTGTTTGTGTGTATGTGTGTTTGTGTGTGTGTTTTTATCTCTTGTTACTATGTACGTGTCTTGTTAGTGTGTGTGTGTCTTGTTAGAGTGAGTGTGTGTTTTGTTAGTTGGTGTGTGTCTTGTTAGTGTGTGTGTGTCTTATAAGTGTGTGTGTTTGTATCTTGTTAGTGTGTGTATGTGTGTGTGTATCTTGTTAGTGTGTGTATGTGTGTCTTGTTAGTGTATGTATTTGTCTTGTTAGTGTGAGAATGTTTCTTGTTAGTGTGTGTGTGTGTGTTGTTAGTGTGAGTGCCTGTATATATATTTCTTTTTGATTGCAAGCTTCTATGTCAGCGAATGTTTAGTGTGTGTGATGGAGGAGAAGGGGGGCGGGGGCGAGGGGGGAGGGGGGTAAAAGGAAGAGTCCGAGTTTCCATTATCCTTCAGGTAATCACAAAACGAGAACTGAACCAGCACTATATCTGATCCCATCCAAGGGGAATAACGTTCGTGCCAATTCTTGGCAAATCTTGCTGGACAGTAAACATAACAAGTTTCACTTCTCAACCAGAAACCAAAACAAATAAATGAAGCAAAAAAGAAAAGCTTGTGACATGCCGTTAAAAATCCCACACAAAAATAACCAACAATAAAAAACAACCATTGATTCGTGCTAGGAATACTATGCTAAATATAAGCAGCAATCTCAAGATCATCAACAAGCAACAAAACAAACAACCAAACAAACAAACAAACAAAACATAATAAATACAATTTTGATAAAACCAACAAACCAGACATTGTTACTGCGAGGTGGCTAATGGATGCCATGTTTGCTTGAACAAATGAATATGTTTACCACAAATATTTCATCTAGACTTGTTACCCTACATTCAACCAATTTGATGATTTCATTTCGTTGTGAAGTCAAGTTTGAAGTCAAAACAAGCATAGCATGGTCTTGGTGTGAGACACATTTGTGGCTCAATCCGGCATCGATGAGTCATCACAACAGCCGTACATGGCGAGCAATGACGACATCAGCAGTCAGACATGATGAGTTGTACGTCGTCAGTTAGTCCGGAGGTGGCTGAGTAGTTCAAATCTAGCCCATAAACGTCTTGCACGTATGCAGCACATAAGGTCAGAGTTGGACATGTGACTGCCAGTTGTTTATCATTTCAAACAGTACATCTTCGCTGCGCTTAGGAGATCCGGAGGTCATCAGTTAAGGAAGGCGCCTCTGATGGTGGTTCCATGCCTGCGGTCCTGTGTCAGGAATTCCCATGAGTTGACATTGATGTTGAAACGTATCATATTGTTACGGTGTCCATGGAGAGCTTCTTTTACCCACCGACTATACGCTGGTCCTCTTTCAGCTTGCCATGCAATGTTTGTTTGGGGAAGAGATTGTCTAGCACTCGCCGTGGTCGGCCCACCGGACATGGGCCTTCTACGGTAGTACAGAGGTGCTCGCCCTGTTGGCCTTCATAAGGATCTCGGTGTCTGGTACCTTATCTTGGTGTCTGGTACCTTATCTCGGTTTCTGGTACCTTATCTTGGTGTCTTGTACCTTATCTTGGTGTCTGGTACCTTATCTTGGTGTCTGGTACCTTATCTTGGTGTCTGGTACCTTTTCTCGGTGTCTGGTACCTTATCTTGGTGTCTGGTACCTTATCTTGGTGTCTGGTACCTTATCTTGGTGTCTGGTACCTTATCTTGGTGTCTGGTACCTTATCTTGGTATCTGGTACCTTATCGTGGTGTCTGGTACCTTATCTCGGTGTCTGGTACCTTATCTTGGTATCTGGTACCTTATCGTGGTGTCTGGTACCTTATCTTGGTATCTGGTACCTTATCGTGGTGTCTGGTACCTTATCTTGGTGTCTGGTACCTTATCTCGGTGTCTGGTACCTTATCTTGGTGTCTGGTACCTTATCTTGGTGTCTGGTACCTTATCTTGGTGTCTGGTACCTTATCTTGGTGTCTGGTACCTTATCTTGGTATCTGGTACCTTATCGTGGTGTCTGGTACCTTATCTCGGTGTCTGGTACCTTATCTTGGTATCTGGTACCTTATCGTGGTGTCTGGTACCTTATCTTGGTATCTGGTACCTTATCGTGGTGTCTGGTACCTTATCTTGGTGTATGGTACCTTATCTTGGTGTCTGGTACCTTATCTTGGTATCTGGTACCTTATCGTGGTGTCTGGTACCTTATCTCGGTATCTGGTACCTTATCTTGGTATCTGGTACCTTATCGTGGTGTCTGGTACCTTATCTCGGTATCTGGTACCTTATCTTGGTGTCTGGTACCTTATCTTGGTGTCTGGTACCTTATCTTGGTGTCTGGTACCTTATCTTGGTGTCTGGTACCTTATCTTGGTGTCTGGTACCTTATCTTGGTGTCTGGTACCTTATCTTGGTGTCTGGTACCTTATCTTGGTGTCTGGTACCTTATCTTGGTGTCTGGTACCTTATTCTGCCACTGCTTTCTCAACAATCTGCCAAGCGAGCTTGTATGGACGTGGTTTATCTTTCTATCACGCCTGCTGTACACAATCCCGGTATCACTGGCACGCCTTCTGTACACAGTTCACGTGTCACTGGCACGTCTGCTGTACATAGTTCACGTGTCACTGGCACGCCTGCTGTACATAGTTCACGTGTCACTGGCACGTCTGCTGTACACAGTTCACGTGTCACTGGCACGCCTGCTGTACACAGTTCACGTGTCACTGGCACGCCTGCTATACACAGTTCACGTGTCACTGGCACGCAGAATGGTGACAAGCACTAAGGGTCGATTCGCTTCGAGTCTCACGTCAAGGTTAAGGCCATTCCAATCCCACACGTGGTTGGCCAGCCTTGCTAGGGCAGGGATTATGTTATTGGCATCAGAGTTAACAGTTGTTTCCCTGGAGAGATTGCCGCGTGGAGGTACGTGAAGTTGTCTGCTGGTTGGAGGCGCTCATTCCTGACTCTGATATCTGAATGGCGTTATATGTCACTCAAGGCAGGCTGGAATATGACTTCGGGACTGGCTGGAACATGATTTCGGGACAGGCTGGAACATGACTTCGGAACTGGCTGGAACATGACTTCGGGACAGACTGGAACATGACTTCAGGACAACTAAAACATGACTTTGGGACAGGCTGAAACATGACTTGAGGACAGAATGGAACATCATTACGGGACTGGCTGAAACATGACTTCAGGACAACTAAAACATGACTTCGGGACTGGCTGGAACATGACTTCAGGACTGGCTGGAACATGACTTCGGGACTGGCAGAAACATGACTTCCATTTTGTGTGTGTATTAATGATGAGACCAGACATGTCACAGGCTGTAGAGAACATTTGCTTGCCTCCTTCATTGCTGGCAGTCCGAGCACAGTCAAATGCAAACAGTAGGTGGGGGAGGGTTGTATTAATGATCTCAATGTGAGCCTGCAGTCACCTGTGAAACATGTACAGTCAGTCAGGTACTTCATTTCCACTCAGCTGACAGAACAAGACCGACAGCCATCACTGAGCATGGCAGCACACATCATGTCTGAGAGTGATGCCGTCATGTGTGACAGGAAAGGTCTCTGATGATTCCTCGTCCCTCCGTACACGAGCATTCAAACCATCATGGAATTGTTGACGATCGCCGCCATTCTACTTGGCCATCTCTGTTGAGGAACGTCCAGCCCTCTGGTCGCTGCTCTAATCTCCCCCATGTCGCGAGAAGCACCAGTTCTCTGTTAAGAAGAAATGCCTGTCTGTGGCAGAGGTGGTAGGGCCTCGTCGCAGATGATGGACGGTTGTTGAGACCAGAGCAGAAGTGTTCGTGCCCAGCGCCTCGTGTTCGAGGTGTGTTAAGCAATACTTCTGAGCCACCTGCATGCAGTACGATGGTAGGTTCAGAACGTATTTAGAGCGACATAGAAGCGTTTTGAATCGTGTCTGACCACACCAAGCTGCCTTGCTTCTGGCGTAACTCAATTTATCTTAGCTTTCCTTGGACCACTCTACGTTTGGTTGTGAAAGCCATCAGGGCATTTTGGCTGCAGACGATGTATCCTTTTATTCATCTTTATCTCGATCATTGGGTACATAGGACGAAACCATCAAGATTTGTTGGTTGAGAACAATCCTGTCCCTTACTAAGGAAAAGTACATTGTTACAGCCGGGTATGTAATGACGTATGTAATGACGTCTGTGATGCTGTACGTACACACTCCCCACTAACGACAGTAATGGACAAGAATATTATAACATACACAATAAATGTATCTGTTTGTCCATCTTGCTAAAACATCAGCAACCAACCGTAAGCTGAACTCACTTACAATCTTCACAAATAATTCTTCCTGGAATTCCCAGTTCAGTGCCACTACACTTTCTTCAACGTTCGTTCATGAATTATTTCACAACTTAAGCCCTCCAAAGGTGAGCTAAGACCTGCGCGACAATTGCGCATCTTATTCTGTCTGAAATCTCCAGGTGTACGTATTATTTTCTGCTCACATGTTCTGCGCCCTTCCCTTCTCGAGTGTGACGCCAGAATAGACAAGGTGTGGCGATAATGCTATCTCAGGAACAAATTGGAGTAGAAAGGCTCTATCACTTCCTCATCCTTCACTCTGAGGTGTCCACTTCTCCTGAATGTTTCAGTGATTGTTCCCGGCAGTGACTAACATCCACATTCCATGCGAGGCCTGTCAGTAAGGTTAGAACAGCATTTAACGTGCACGCGACTTAACACGTGACATGGCTGCGCTTCTTCATACAAACATAACGAGGAACAACAATTGTGGACCAGAGACAACTTTGACACAGTTAGTCAAGTGATACCTGCTCTAACATACAAACATAACGGGGAACAACAACTGTGGACCAGAGACAACTTTGACACAAACAATAAGTCAAATGAAACATGCTCTAACATACAAACAGTTAGTCAAGTGATACCTGCTCTAACATACAGACAGTTAGTCAAGTGATACCTGCTCTAACATACAGACAGACTGGCGTGTGTGCATCAGACGTTTGGATAATGGTTAGTATCAACTTGTTAGGTCAAGGGTTAAGGTTACAGTTCGCGCTCTGTTACAGGGAATTAAACAAAATGGGGCAAGTGAAATGGGAGGTGAAATAGGGAGAGATATAGGGAAATCAATGAAATGTCTACTGTACCGGATACTTGCGTCGCCAAATCCTGGGGAGCTAAAAATAGATAAATACAAATTAAAAACAATGAGAACAAAACGTACAGAAAGTCCAGAAGTTGAATGTTGAATGTTGTATGTTGAATGTTGTATGTTGCTAGAGGCATAGGAAGGATCAACATTTAGTGTCATTGCTATATAAATTATCAATAAGCTCTGAGGTACAGACTACCAGAAAGGGAGAGGGCCACCTGCAGATAAGGGAGAGGGCCACCTGTCAATAAGGGAGAGGACCACTTGTCAGTAAGGGAGAGGGCCAGTAAGGGAGGGAACCGCTTGTAAGTAAGGGAGAGGGCCAGAAAGGGAGAGGGCCAGTAAGGGAGAGGGCCAGTAAGGGAGAGGGCCAGTAAGGGAGGGGACCACTTGTAAGTAAGGGAGAGGGCCAGTGAGGGAGAGGGCCAGTAAGGGAGAGGGCCAGTAAGGGAGTGGGCCAGTAAGAGAGAGGGCCAGTAAGGAAGAGGGCCAGTAAGGGAGAGGGCCAGTAAGGGAGAGGGCCAGTAAGGGAGAGGGCCAGTAAGGGAGAGGGCCAGTAAGGGAGGGGACCACTTGTCAGTAAGGGAGGGAACCACTTGTCAGTAAGGGAGGGGACCACTTGTCAGTAAGGGAGGGAACCACTTGTCAGTAAGGGAGGGGACCACTTGTCAGTAAGGGAGGGGACCACTTGTCAGTAAGGGAGGGGACCACTTGTCAGTAAGGGAGGGGACCACTTGTCAGTAAGGGAGGGGACCACTTGTCAGTAAGGGAGGGAACCACTTGTCAGTGAGGGAGGGGACCACTTGTCAGTAAGGGAGGGGACCACTTGTCAGTAAGGGAGGGAACCACTTGTCAGTAAGGTAGTGGAGCAGCTGCAGTAGTAGATTGATGACTCGCGTTGAGGAGTGGAATGTATGAACTAACAAGGGGCAAGGACACGAACTAAGAACATCGTTGTGATGTTTGTGTTGTGATGTTTGTGTTGTGATGTTTGTGTTGTGATGTTTGTGTTGTGATATTTGTGTTGTGATGTTTGTGTTGTGATGTTTGTATTGTGATGTTTGTATTGTGATGTTTGTGTTGTGATATTTGTGTTGTGATGTTTGTATTGTGATGTTTGTGTTATGATGTTTGTGTTGTGATGTTTGTGTTGTGATGTTTGTGTTGTGATGTTTGTGTTGTGATGTTTGTATTGTGATGTTTGTGTTATGAAATGAGATGGACGGGATCCTATACTCGACGTCGGCTAAACACAGATTAGATAAGGCCAAATCACACATGAAAGACACACTGCTTATGTATAAACCGTCCAGTCATTTAGACAATTGTATAGACCGCCCAGTCATTTAGACAATTGTATAGATCGTACAGTCATTTAGACAATTGTATAGATCGTACAGTCATTTAGACAATTGTATAGATCGTACAGTCATTTAGACAATTGTATAGATCGTACAGTCATTTAGACAATTATATAGATCGTATATTTATTTAGACAATTGTATAGACCATCCAGTCATTTGGACAATGGTATAGATCGTAGGATAATAGTGGGATTCCATAAATTATAGATATCGAGAAAGACTCAGAAAAATAGGCCTACAGTGTCTTAAAAATAGAAGAATTCGAGGTGACTTAATACAAGTTTATTAGATAATGAAAGGAAGGGATACATTAGAATAAAACAAGTTTTTAGAAGTACAGTTTTTAGAAGTACAGCGACATAATAGAACAAAAGGACACAGCTACAAATTAATTAAAGAAAGGTTCATTTTAGATACCAGGGCATATTTATTTAGTCAGAAATTGGTGTATGCTTGGAATGCATTTCCAAGGAAATAGTGGAGGCAGGGACAATTAATGCATTCGATAATAGATTGGATGTACATAGTTATTTTTAGATCAGGGGAAGTAAAAGAAACTGATTGTATCTCTGCAGTCTTCTAATCCTGTATAAAGACGTTAAGCAGCATCCAGATGGCAGATCGTTGCAAACATGTCCACATGCCGTCCATATGTAACAGCAGACGAGACTGGTGGGGAACAGCACAACAGCAATTAATAGAAACAAAAAATCTTTCCTCCTAGGGTAGGGGGGGGGGGGGGGTAAGACTTTAGACTATGGGTGAGGTAACCTTACATAAGTTACTAGCAGAGCAGGTCATCTAACAGATGCGGCGAATGCTGCACCCACCGGCATGTTGACACCTCCCCAACCCCCATCGAGATCTTGCCTAGCGAACACACTTTGGGTAAATAAGTGGCTCAAACAAGAGTGCGGTCTGCTTGACCTGGCGGTGCACCGCACCAATCGAGATGTCGTGCACACGAGGGTGGCAAACACAGTTCAGGAGAGTATCCACTGGCAAATGTGGACAACTCTGGAACTGACCAGAGAAAGGCACTCACTAACCGTGACTGTCAGACAGTTCTCTCACAGACGGAGATCATCAAACTGCAAAGTCGATGTGGAATACAACAGGAAGCCACAAAATTATTTTCTAAGGAAGCGTAACCACCAAAACTGAAGGAGCTAAAAGATCTGATATGGCGAGACCCCCATGCCAGGCTGAATAAGTAATCGTAGTCCAGGTCAAGTACAAGTAAATGATATCCTGACAGTATCACATTAAGAAACTCTGACCCAGATCTACACAGGAAATTGAGAATTTGGACGTGGAACACCGGGAGCCTGCACCAAGATTAACATCTCCTGCTTCTGTGCGAGATTCTTCTTCTTCTTCTTCTTCGTTCATTCTCCCACTACCAAACCCTGACAAGGCTTAAGTAGCAGAATGTAGTCCAGAGAACGGAATGCGTTGTGTCGTAGTTTACAGCTTGACTGCGATATTTGCACCTTTCGGTCCAACACATCCGACTTCAGCAAGTATTTTTTGAGTAATGGGTTAGCATTCCCTCTCCGATCCCTTCTCCTTAGCCAGTCTGCCCTGCTGCAGCCTGTTATCCAGGATCACCGCGTGGAGGTGTAGAAGGGTCTTGGCAGCTCTGGTTCGCTGGCCCTCACGCTAGCAGTCAGCTATGGGTCGCTGACCACTGCAGCTCATGTGCTGCTCAGCATCTTGATCCCTGTGTAAGATTAAACGGTAGAGTAAAGATGGAAGGGTCAAGGCTACTTGAACATCCAGACAGGTGAATGCTAATTGTTCTCAGGGAGAGTTGGTTTCTTTCTGTTTCCTGCATCATTGCTCAGTTACAACCCTATCGTATCCTTGCGCTCAGGTTGAAAGGGGACAGGAAGAAACTTTTCGATAATACAGGTTTACGCATTAACACCAGCAGCAGCAGCTGAAGAAATATATATATGCTATAATGATTGACAGGAGACTTTCCAGAAAGGAGACATAGGGATAACAATGGGGGATTTTAACCAAATGAATGGAAATGAAAGAGCAGAGAAAGAAGAACGAGTACAGGGACCGTTTGGGCTAGCGCACAGAAACGAGAGAGAAGAGACATTAATGTCTAGATAACATTCTCTCCATCACAAACACACTCATTAAGCAACACCCTAGACGACTCTAGACCTGAACTTCACCAAACGGGAACAGCTGGAACCAGTTAAGACTACATTCTGATGAAGGTCAGGAGTATCATCTTCTAAGACACTACCAGGTGCTGACTGCGGTTCAGACCACCAGCTGCTAGTCGCGGACATCAGAATAAAGTTGACATAAAACTGCAGAAAAGCCCAGGGTCACTACACTATGACGTCAGAGGTATACCACAGGCGTACTCCATAGAAGTACACAGGTCCGTAATACCAATTTGTACAAATGACATCTCACCCTTTTGTGTCCTGTAAGTAGCTGGAGAATTATCACCTGGTCTCGTCTGGAGAGTTAGTGGTAGGCATCGTTTTCATTTTGCACTGGACGTTGCCCTGGTGAGTGCTTTAGTCTCATTGTATGTGATTTCTGTATCACTGCTGCAGAATTCCTCCCTCTCTGGCGAGTTTGTCTGCCTCTTCGTTTCCTGGAATGTCGCAGTGACCAACAACGCCGATGGCTTCAGCGACAAGATAAAAGCTAATGGTCAGGAACTCGAAGTAGTTGACCGTTTTAAATATCTGGGGTCGATTGTCAATGATGAAGGATCAAAATGTGAAGTGTTGGCCAGAATAGCACAGACAATAGCGGCGCTTGCACGGCTTAACACAATCTGGCAAGATAAACGGTTAGCACTGTGTACGAAAATCAGATTAATGCGTACACTGGTCCTGTCAATATTCCTCTATGCGTGTGACACATGGACAGTTACAGCTGACCTCCAACAAAGGATACATGCCTTGGAAATGTGATGTTTCCGAAGACTTTTAAACGTCACGTACAAAGATCGAGTTACAAATGAGGAAATAGGAGAAAGAATTACAACGGCAATAGGGCCTTTTGAAGACCTTTTGGCAACTGTCAAAAGAAGGAAACTTGGTACGGTCACATATCGAGATCAAATGGTCTTGGTACGGTCACATATCGAGATCAAATGGTCTTGCAAATACGATCCTCCCCGGAAAGGTGCAAGGCAGACGACGAAGAATCCGGTCCAAAAAGAGGTGGGAGGACAACATAAAAGAATGGACCAATCTTCGACCAGAAGAGGCACAGGCATCGGCCGCTGACAGAGAAGGGTGATTTGGGGTTATGAGGATGTCTTCATGTGTACTTCAACAACGTAAGCGATTACGGAATAACCTGACCTGACCTGACCTGACCCATACAGCCAGAGTGTGTTTTCCTTACTGGAAAGCATCTTCGATTTCTTGTGCTATGTGGATTAATTGATCTTCCTTGGACCTGTGCTGCATGAAGCCTGTTTGTTGTGGTATGATAATTTGTTTTTCTTCGAGGTGCCAGCTGAGTCTGGTATATATTACTTTTTCAATGAGCTTGCCTGTGCAGCTCAGGAGACTGATTGGCCTATAGCTATTTGGGTCAAGTTTATCTTTATTTTTCTTCAGGACGGGAATCATTCCTGCTTCTTTCCACACTTGAGGTACAATGCCACGCTTCCAGCTGCAGTTCATGATCGCGAGGAGTATTTTCTTTGCAGTGCCACCCAATCTCATAAGCATTGTCGTTGGTTACCCCATCTTTTCCATGTGAACTTCTTCGTTTGATGGAGTTAATAGCTGCATGAAGTTCTTTCATGGTCAGGTTGGTTGTCATTGGCTTCTCTGGGCAGGTTGGTTGTCATTGGCTTCTCTGGGCAGGTTAAGGAGCTTTTAATTTAGATCTATCTCTAAAGCCATCGTCTGTTTTCTTTCAGGTGGGATATGAATCTGGCTCGCTTGCGAGAATGTTTTTATGAATGCGTTAGCTGCATGTGTTTTGGTCAGCATTTTCCCGCTCAGTTGTACTGCTGTTTCGTGGTTCATGCAGTCCTCGTTGTTTAGCGCTTTGGCTGGCCTCCATAGTTTTCTGCCGTCTTGGTCCAGATTTAGCGCTTTTGTTGTTTGTATCCAGTTGTTTGTCGCTGAGCTATTTAGTGTCTTTTTGTACTTTGCTGCAATAGCTTTGTAGGAGCTGTTAGCATCAACTAATATTTCCTTTTCTCTTCCTCTGGTTATTCTTCCAGTTCCTGAAGTGCTGGTGTCCAGAAAGGTTTGTAGTCTCTTCTTGCCCCTCTGGGTATTGATTCAAAGCCAGCTCTCAGAACAGCTTTGCTGAAGCTTTCGGCTAGTTCCCCGATTCTTATATTTCGGCTAGTCCCCCGATTCTTATATTTCGGCTAGTTCCCCGATTCTTATATTTCGGCTAGTTCCCCGATTCTTATATTTCGGCTAGTTCCCCGATTCTTATATTTCGCCTAGTTCCCCGATTCTTATATTTCGGATGTTCCCCGATTCTTACATTTCGGCTAGTTCCCCGATTCTTATATTTCGGCTAGTTCCCCGATTCTTATATTTCGGCTATTTCCCCGATTCTTATATTTCGGCTAGTTCCCCGATTCTTATATTTCGGCTAGTTCCCCGATTCTTATATTTCGCCTAGTTCCCCGATTCTTATATTTCGGATGTTCCCCGATTCTTATATTTCGGCTAGTTCCCCGATTCTTATATTTCGGCTAGTTCCCCGATTCTTATATTTCGGCTAGTTCCCCAATCTTATATTTCGGCTAGTTCCCCGATTCTTATATTTCGGCTAGTTCCCCGATTCTTATATTTCGGCTAGTTCCCCGATTCTTATATTTCGGCTAGTTCCCCGATTCTTATATTTCGGAAGTTCCCCGATTCCTATATTTCGGCTAGTTCCCCGATTCTTATATTTCGGCTAGTTCCCCGATTCTTATATTTCGGCTAGTTCCCCGATTCTTATATTTCGGCTAGTTCTCCGATTCTTATATTTCGGCTAGTTCCCCGATTCTTATATTTCGGCTAGTTCCCCGATTCTTATATTTCGGCTAGTTCCCCGATTCTTATATTTCGGCTATTTCCCCGATTCTTATATTTCGGCTAGTTCCCCTATTCTTATATTTCGCCTAGTTCCCCGATTCTTATATTTCGCCTAGTTCCCCGATTCTTATATTTCGGCTAGGGGGGGGGGGGGGGGGGGAGTACATATTTATCCCTCTCAAGGTTTGTTCATCTACAGTGACATCGGCACGAATGATTTCAGCTTGGTTGCTTGTGTAGTTTGGGACTTCTCTGCGTGGTAGAGAGTTTCTAATTAGCATGATCACCACACCTTTGTGGCCCACTCTGTCAAGCCGAAGGGTTTCGTATCCTCGTATCAGGAACCTATGATTTGGGTTAAGGTGGGTCTCTTGGATCCAAGCAACGTCAATGCTTTCCTCATAGAGTTTGTGAGCGAACGGTAGTTTCTTATTTAGGACACCCTCTGCATTCCATTGAAATATATTTAGAGTCGTTCTCTTTGTGTTTTGGTTAGTAGTGGTTTCCCTAGCTGTCCGTACCCTGGCTCCACGGCACGGAGGTAGGGGCCCACCAGTAGCTTTTTGTGGACCCCTTCGAGACGGAGGGGGGGGGGGGTCCGGCACTCTTCCCACCTGGCGGGGGGTTGGGCACTCTTCCCACCTGGCGGGACTCCTTAGGTCGAGCACCATCTCGTTGAGTCATTTTGGTGTCCGCCATCATTAAACACCTCACTAGCTCTTGGCTGTCCCCAGCCTGCCTGCAGGGCAGCAGTTGTCTGGATTCAGAGGTGTCTCTCCTAGGAAAGCTGTCTTACACGACTATCGGATCTTCCATGTCCCGGTTTTGATCAAGTTTTCCGTCTGGTTGTGCGGTCGTCAGTTAGGAATATTGTGGTGGGCGTCAGTCAGGGATGTTGTGGTGTGCGTCAGTTTGGGATGTTGTGGTGTGCGTCAGTCAGGGATATTGTGTGGGCGTCAGTCAGGGATGTTGTGCCGGTGTCAGTCAGGGATGTTGTGGTGGGCGTCAGTCAGGGATGTTATGGTGGGCGTCAGTCAGGGATGTTGTGTGGGTGTCAGTCAGGGATGTTGTGGTGGGCGTCAGTCAGATATGTTGTGTTGGCGTCAGTCAGGGATGTTGTGTAAGCGTCAGTCGGGGATGTTGTGGTGGGCGTCAGTCAGGGATATTGTGTCGGCGTCAGTCAGGGATGTTGTGATGGGCGTCAGTCAGGGATGTTGTGTGGGCGTCAGTCAAGGATGTCGTGGTGGGCGTCCGTCAGAGAAGTTGTGTTGGCGTCAGTCAGGGATGTTGTGGTTGGCGTCAGTCAGAGAAGTTGTGTTGGCGTCAGTCGGGGATGTTGTGCTCCTCCTCTACATGATAGAATTTGCGCCATGGTTTTCCTCCGCATTCGCTCACGTAGTTTAGCCAGCTAATCAAAGACGTTGCCCCGGGGGCGGCGCTGCTAATCGTTAGCAGACTCTAGGAGCCATACGTGAGTTAGGCAGGAGCGGGGGGACCAAGTAGGGTCCAGGCCATCCTATTTTGCTAGGAAATGACTGCCTCTTGCCGTGAGGTGCTATCCCTTACACGCTCCTGTCCTAACCCCTCCCCCCCCCCCTCCTTCCCTTCCCCAGTCGAGGACATCAGAATCACGTTGAAAAAAACCCTGCAGAAAAGCTCTGGCCACTAAACTATGACGTTAGTCTTATACCACAGGAGTACTCCATAGAAGTAGAAAACAGATTCGAGAAACTTCTGGCAGTGCAGGACGACACCAGGTGAACTTGCCACACAGGCAACAGATATGGAATCTCATCGGTGCGTAGCAAAAGGCCAAGAGAGCGGCACACACATCTGAGTTACGATACACACATCTGAGTTACGGTACACACATCTGAGTTACGATACACACATCTGAGTTACGGTACACACATCTGAGTTACGATACACACATCTGAGTTACGATACACACATCTGAGTTACGATACACTCATCTGAGTTACGATACACACATCTGAGTTACGATACACACATCTGAGTTACGGTACACACATCTGAGTTACGATACACACATCTGAGTTACGATACACACATCTGAGTTACGATACACACATCTGAGTTACGATACACACATCTGAGTTACGATACACACATCTGAGTTACGATACACACATCTGAGTTACGGTACACACATCTGAGTTACGATACACACATCTGAGTTACGATACACACATCTGAGTTACGATACACACATCTGAGTTACGATACACTCATCTGAGTTACGATACACACATCTGAGTTACGATACACACATCTGAGTTACGATACACACATCTGAGTTACGATACACACATCTGAGTTACGATACACACATCTGAGTTACGATACACACATCTGAGTTACGATACACACATCTGAGTTACGGTACACACATCTGAGTTACGATACACACATCTGAGTTACGATACACACATCTGAGTTACGATACACACATCTGAGTTACGATACACACATCTGAGTTACGATACACACATCTGAGTTACGATACACACATCTGAGTTACGATACACACATCTGAGTTACGATACACACATCTGAGTTACGATACACACATCTGAGTTACGATACACACATCTGAGTTACGATACACACATCTGAGTTACGATACACACATCTGAGTTACGATACACACATCTGAGTTACGATACACACATCTGAGTTACGATACACACATCTGAGTTACGATACACACATCTGAGTTACGATACACACATCTGAGTTACGATACACACATCTGAGTTACGATACACACATCTGAGTTACGATACACACATCTGAGTTACGATACACACATCTGAGTTATGATACACACATCTGAGTTACGATACACACATCTGAGTTACGATACACACATCTGAGTTACGATACACACATCTTGCACATTACAAGAATGGCCTTGCAACAAATGGATGACAGAAACAAGCTGAAACATTCCGAGACTAAGGCAAGTCATTTATAGGGACTGCACAAGGGCAGTTAGAAGAAAGAAAGGAAGGACAAGATGCAATATATATTGGACACAGAAACACGACAGAAGAGTTACAAAGACAAGGGAATGAAGGAGATGTGCTTTAGGACAATGAGAGCACTAACTGGCGAGTTGAAACCGTCACTGTATATGGTACACGATGTTGATGGTGATACACTGATAGACAGTGAGGATATACTCCAGAGATGGAAGCAATATTGAAAAGACATGCACCAAAACAAAGGCGGGGACACGAACATAATGTCTAAGACCCAGGACATAGCGTCGGAGACCCAGGCCATAATGTCGAAGACCCAGTACATAACGTCCGACCCAGAACATAACGTCCGACCCAGGACATAACGTCCGACCCAGCACATAACGTCCGACCCGGAACATAACGTCCGACTCAGAACATAACGTCCTACCCAGGACATAACGTCCGACCCAGTACATAACATCCTACTCGGGACATAACGTCCGCCCCAGGGCATCACGTCCGACCCATGACATAATGTCGGAGACGCAGGACATAACGTCGGACCCAGGACATAACGTCCGACCCAGGGCATAACGTCCGACCCAGGACATAACGTCCGACCCAGGGCATTAAGCCGAAACCTACGGTAGATGAGGTCGTACCAGCAATCCAAGGTTTGAATAAAGGGAAATCACCGGACTGTGATGATCTACCGACTGAGTTTCTGCAAACCGGTGGATAGGTCAGCATGAACATCTACCACGCATCTGGCACAGAACAGCATGACCAAGCACGTGGAGTATATCTGTATATATCCAACTCCCGAAGACCGGTGATCTGTAACGAGGGACTAACTTCCGAGGGATCCCTCCAATCAGTTATCCTTGTATAATCATCTGCCGGGTAATCATGAACAAGTTAGAAAGTCAAATCAACGAGGAAGTATATATGGCTCTGACAGGTTTTCGACAACAGGGCACGGGAACGAAGGATCACAACTTCAACTGTCGAAATATTCATGAAAAGTGTACACTGTCGACTTACAGACCTGCTTCATAGACTAAAGCAGGACATTCGACTGTACGCAGAAACCTTTGGAAAATCATGTCAGCGATGGGATTCGAGACGCACCTGATTCGACTGATCGAATCATTGTGTCCACCAAATAGAGACCTATCGCTCTCGAGTATGGAGGTCAGAGACTCCAACTGCATAGTAGTTGGAGATTTCAACAGCCACTCGGAGAGATGGGGATACTCTGACACAGACAGCAGAGGTGACGAAGTGGAAGATTGGGAGATAGATGCAAATCTCTCCCTAATCAATAGGCCGGAGGATAGCCCTAGCTTCTATTCAAGAACATGGCATACCATCTCGACTCCAGATTTGGCCTTCTCCACACAGGACATACACCATAAAATAGACCGCCAGGTGCTAAACCAACTGGCAGGTAGCGACCACAGGCCGATCAGGCTAACCATCGACATGGAAGTAGGCCCACAGGAAACAAAACCGCTCCCACGTTGGAATTACAAACGAGCCGACTGGGACAGATTTGCAATCCTGACAGATGGGCTGTGTGAAACCATCAACACACGAAACACCAAAATGAAGCCCATGGTAGAGAGCCTAAGCAAGGCAATAATGCAAGCCGCCACTGAAACCATCCCAAGAGGAGCTAGGAAAAACTATAAGCCCTACTGGAATGATGAGTTGCAGAAAGTGGAAGATGCAGTAACAAATGCTAGGACCATTGCAGAGCGAGAAAAATCCATGGAGGCAAACATCGCCCTCAAAGCCGCGGCGGCGAAGTACAAACACACTCTCAAGCAAACAGCAAGAGAAAGCTGGAAAAATAAAACGGAAAGTCTAAGCCTGGACAAAGACGGAAACAAGCTATGGAAGCTAGTCAGAGCCATGAACGACGAAACCCCGTCAAATAAACAAATTACTATCAAGCAGGGCGAGAACTTGAACACAGGTAAGAAAGCCGCAAACGCCTTTGTCGATCACTATGCCAGAGCAAACCACATCGAGGTCCCTGCAGATAAGCATACAGACATTAGCGAAGAGCTAAAGGGACACGAAAACATAAATACGGCTCCTGAAGAGCATATGATGGCCAAACTAACAATGCGCGAAATGGAAGAGGCTATGAGAACACTAAAGAAAAGGAAATCTCCCGGAAAAGACGGGATAACAAACGAAATGCTGATGGGGCTGGGCCAAACAGCGAAGAGGAAATTACTATCAGTCCTGAACCAAAGCTGGAAAAGGGATATTGTACCCCAGGCATGGAAAGACGCAATACTGGTACCAGTACCAAAAACAGGAAAGGATAAAACAGATCCAAATGGATACAGGCCCATCAGCCTACTGAGCTGTGTCGGCAAGCTGATGGAACGGATGATAAACACCAGACTGATTTTGCATCTGGAAGAAAAACGAATACTAATTCCACAGCAAGCCGGCTTTAGACAGGACAGATCCACTGAGGACCAGGTCATCCTCATAGCCCAGGAGATAGAAGATGCCTACCAGGCACAGAAACACACAGTGAGCTGTTTGGGTGGATCTGGAAAAGGCATTTGACAAAGTCTGGAAGGATGGACTTAGAGTCAAGCTAAGAAGAAGTGATGTCTGTGGGAAGATGTACAAGTGGATCAACCACTACCTCAAACAAAGAACGGCCAGAGTCCAAGTAAAAGGGCAGATGAGCAAAAAGGTGACACTCGAGCAGGGAGTACCCCAAGGGGGAGTATTGTCACCTACACTCTTCCTGGTATATATAAACGATATTACAGAGAATATACCAAGAAGAGTCCATAGCTCAATGTTTGCAGACGATCTGGCTATGTGGACCTCTGAAAAGAATCTCACCATAGCAAGAAATCGGATGCAGATGGCCCTAACATCGCTGGAAGAGTGGGCGAACTCATGGCTGGTCAAAATAAACGAGGAGAAAACCACATGCACAATATTCTCGCTTTCATTAAAACCCCAAAGTACCAAATTAAGTCTAAATGGCAAATTCCTGCAGCCAAACGACAACCCAACCTATCTGGGAGTCACATTTGATCGGCGCATGACATGGAAAAGTCAGATTGAGAGAAACCGAATGAAAGCCAGAGAAAGAATGGCAATCATGAGGAAACTTGCTGGCACAAGCTGGGGAGCAGACGAAGGCATACTAAAGAAACTGTATACTGGAAGGGTGAGACCAGTTCTCGAGTATGGCATTGCGGCATGGACAACAGCAGCGAAGGCGAACTTCGATAAAGTTAACAAACTTCAAAACCAAGCCATGAGAATTATAACAGGTGGCATGAAGTCAACGCCAATTGTAGAACTTGAAAAGATTACAAAACTGCAATCCATGACCGATAGAAGGGACTGCAAAGCCCAGCTGCAGTCAGAGAAACTCCGAAGACGGACGGACCATCCAATGCACTAGAGACTAAACAATTTGGGAAATGGGAAACTAAAGCGGAGAAACTTTGCAGAAATAGCCAAAGCAAAGATGCACGAAGATCCCATAAACGCACTAACAACACCAAAACCCATCACTACTGTACGAAAACCTACCTGGAGGCAGGATATATTTCCAGAGGTGGTAGAAAATATACCAGGTATTGCAAACAAAAACTGCCAGACTGAAAAAGAAAGGAGAGATACTACCCTAAGCTTCATAACGAAAAGCTACCCAAGCATGGACTGGACCCATGCATACACCGCTGGTTCTGTTACAAACACTACACAGAACGGAGGAGCATTCCTGAACCTACCAAATGGCAGACAAATAACACTGTCACTCGCTACTGGTAAGTACACAAGCAATTTCAGAGCGGAGGCAGAGGCACTGAGGGCGGCAGTGGAAGAAATGGTGACACACAGTGAAAATGAGAGCCATATAGTCCTGCTGACAGATGCTCTCGCCGTAGTCACAGCGCTAAAAAGCCAGAAAAACACTGAGCTAAATGACTTAAGAGCAGCACTCTGCAAACTGTGCCAGCAGTCCGCACCAAAAAGGGTAGTGGTGCAGTGGGTTCCGTCACACTGCAACATCCAAGGCAACGAGGAGGCAGACAGACTGGCAAAAGAAGGTGCAAGACTACCACAAACAGATACCAGTATGACGTACGAAGAGTCAAAACGGCTTATCAAAGCCAGATACATGACCAAATGGGAAACCGAACATACTGGTTACACCAAAAACGATGCCTATTACCAGTTGAACCGAAGAGAGCAGGTCGTTGTCTTCAGACTTCGCACTGGCCACAACAGACTGAGGTACCACCTATTCAACAAATTGAAGATAGGGTGTACCGACGAATGCCCGTGCGGTACTGGTAAAATGACCGCTGAACATCTGCTGCAGAACTGCCCGACATACGAGGATCAGAGAGAGCAGATGTAGCCATTACCAGTGGAACTGCAAGACAAGCTCTATGGCAGTGGCGAGAGCCTCAGGATGACCGCCGCTTTTTTCGAAAAAATAATGGTTACTGTATGACTGCGTACGCAGAAGAAGAAGAAGAAGAAGAATCATTGTGTATGTAGCAACACACAGGGTAAGAATAGCTGGATAGACATCGGACTAATTGGACCAGCACAAGAGAGTACAACGGGGATGCAAACTCTCCCGTTATCTGTTCATACCTGTGTAGGAAACATCAGAGAAACGTCAAAACGACAAAGAGTAGGGATGTTTGACCAGTTCACAGTGGACGAGAACGAAGTACCAGAACTACGATCTGCAGATCTTACAGGTGTACTATCGAAGAGCACATGAACGACAGAGAGAGAGAGAAAGAGAGAGAGAGAGAGGGGAGGGGTGCATTGGATCCTGTCGGTTAAACTACATAGCGAGGAACAAAATCTACTCACTAACACCGACAAGACTAAGCCAATTAACACTAACATGGCGAACATCAGACCTAATGTTATCCTAAGACGATAACAGTTTCAACGTCACAAGTTTTGAATATCTCGACTCGACCAGAAGCAGAAAGAGATATTGTGAACAGAAGCAAGTAGAAGGCTGGCACTGCAGAGGTTTACTAAAATGATAAACATATTGCAGAACACGAACACAATGAGAAAAATAAAGATTATGAGTACCTGCAACTTCCCGGTCGCATCGTACGGATGTGAGACGTGGGGAACCACAATAACCCTACGGAAGAAGATGATCGAATCCTTCCAACCAAAAAGCTACAGGTAGGTGCTCAAAATACCATGGATAGCGACAATGAATAAACACAGAAACCCTACAGGAGCTGGATATAGAAGATAACTGACAACATTAAGTTTAGGACATTAACATACTTTGGTCACATCAAACGTCACAATGGCCTAGAACGGACGATACTGGAGGGTATGGTTACCTGGAAACATAGTCAGAGTCAACACGAGGAGAAGATATACAAGGTATTACAGAGACTCTGGGGCTGACAGTGTCATAGAGCTGGACAGGGATCGAGTGTCTTACAGATCGGATGTCATGAGAGACGTTCTGGGTGAGAGTTTGCCAGGGATCATGTCTTACAGATCGGATATCACGAGAGACGTTCTGGGGAGAGTTTGCCAGGGATCATGTCTTACAGATCGGATGTCATGAGAGACGTTCTGGGGAGAGTTTGCCAGGGATCATGTCTTACAGATCGGATGTCATGAGAGACGTTCTGGGGAGAGTTTGCCAGGGATCATGTCTTACAGATCGGATGTCATGAGAGACGTTCTGGGGAGAGTTTGCCACGGATCGAGTGTCTGTAGATTAAACAGAGAAATAAAATATGCAAATAGAAACACACTTAGAGATGGGTATGGTGACATAGGGATGGTTCTGGTGACACACTTAGAGATAGACGTGGTGACATACTTAGAGATAGGCGTGGTGACATAATGGAAAAACAGAAATCTATAAATATAACCCGATTCATGCTTAATGAAACCCACAAGTGAAGGAAACAGTTGAGAGGATAAAGAATGTATGGCGACGAACAGTCAAACATCCATCATAAGCAACTAACGTCTGATGCGTTTGAGAAGACGACCCAAAACACTTATCGACGGTAGATGACGGTTGTAGCGCCAGATTCTATGGAAGTCGACAGGAAGCAGTGATACAACAAAGGTCTAGAAGGGGAGTACAAGCCTGGCTACCCACACCAGCAGGCACAACCAGCAGGTACGACCCGCAGGCACGACCCGCAGGTACGACCCGCAGACACGACCCGCAGGCACGACCAGCAGACACGACCGACGACGCTGAAGATGGCGAAGAGGCAAGGTAAAAAATCAGTAATCTAAAAATAAAATCCTAAGACTGTAGCGTTGAAACATCTCTACATCGTGTGATGTGTGATGTGTGATGTGTGATGTGTGATGTGTGATGACATGCATTGACTACTGATTTCTTCTACCACTTATTGTCTTTTGAATGATAAGAGCATATTGTTGTTCTGTCGTACGACCTGGCCTTCTTATGTTTCTCGAAATCTAGATCTTTCCACATGCCACTGTTTTTTTATACCCCCTCTACTAAGCACGTGAGTAGAGACAGGGTTATGGGTATCTGTGTGTTCACTTTGGTCAGCTGTGATCTCCTACTGTTACTTTCTTTTATTATGTCCTGATATGACTTTGTTAGTTGTCCATGGCATGCATACGGTTCACACCAGGGATCTCATTTATATCATGTCATTTATATCATGTCATTTATTTCATGTCATTTATATCATGTCATTTATATCATGTCATGTGTATCATGTCATGTTTTATTGAACAAATTATTTGGTTTTTGTCTATACCACGCACACACATATATACACACCCACACTCGTAAGATATTGACGCTGGTAATATTGGTTGAGAATTGCTTGGCTAGTTTTTGTCAAGTTTTTGTAGTTGTGGAAGCCTTCTTGAGCTTCTAGGATTCAGGTATTAAACACAGCATTTTCTTGATCACGTCTTCTATCCTTTATTATTGGGGTTCCAAATTATCTTTAGTTTGTGTAGTTTCTTGAAGAACGCTTCTGATTGATTATCTTGCTAATCTCAGCACTTCCTTACACTTGTTCGCGCTGTTACCAATGTCACTGTTTTGTTGATGGGAGACCGACAGCGATGTTTATCCCTAGACATTCATATTGTCCATGTTTTTGTGCTGTTCCTGTCCCATGTTTGCAAGAACTGCACGTCACAAGCTGGTAATCTTCTGCCATGTTGTACCACTGGACAACAAACCCTGACCTTCTCGAAGCGTCAGGGCGGAAATCAAACAGATGTCGCTGACTTCTTTTAATGATGAGGACGCGCGTCACAATATGCAAATGATGACAGGGAATGCTGGGTAAGTTGTTTCTTCACCTGTATGCTGTTATCCTGTTGTGACGTCAAGGAGATTATAGCTGGACAAATAGTTCACTTCCGTCTTAGATATTGCTGTTAAAGATGAAGTGTTAGAAACGAGGTTTTAGTTTATCAAAAGTGCGCTGACCAGTGTTCTCCGACTTACCATCTTTAACTATATCAGTCAGGTTCTATTCACAAATGGTAAACTGAAGCGTGCCTTCGAGGATCAATTAAGCCAGTTCAAATGTATGGTTAGTCGCTTATTTAATGGCTCCCTTTCTACCCCTGATGTAGAGGTTTGTCAGAGAGAATCTATAATGTTATATAGGCATTTTTTCTTGTGGCATAGTTCTATTCTAGTCCTGGGTCCTTCAGAGAATGTTGTCCTTCAAGAGAAAGGTTGGTCGTCCTGGAGGTCTGCGTCCTTGACTCTTGGCTTCCCATGTCTGTGGCAGCAGGAAACATGGCCGAACAATTCAGACTGTTCCAGCCGGGTCTGGAGGAAGATGTGAGGGAGGGTATTGACGTATTGTCTGGTTATGGATCGTGTCCCTTCTCATCCCGTGGACCACCTGTCACATCTGTAAGTCAGCACTGGTGTATAGCAAATGTATCATCTGAAATAAAATCCGACCATACAACACATAAACTGATGAGTCAACGATGTATGTTGAACACACACTGCAAGATGGTCCATAGAACCGACTTGTGTGCGTCTAGTAGTTATCGTACGCGTGCACGGCTTCTTTCATCTCTGAAAGTATCGAAGGCAAAGCGAGAACTCCATTAGCTCTTTCGGCGGCTCCGAATTATCCCCTAACACGCCAGTTATCCATTCACAGATGGGTCGACTGGAACATGCAGTCATACCATGAACAAGACACGACATGACAGGTCTGTCAAATTGAGAGTCACGTGATTTGAAGATGGTCCAAACCTGGACCCCACGCGCTCATTGAGCATGGACTGGGAACCATCTTCATCCTGTCTTTGATGGTCGCTAGTTAATGCCAGCAGTTGGCAACTACGTCATAGAAAGCTAACAGACCAGTTGGTTAGACACAACGTGTGGGTGGCTACCGTTCAACTGGCTACCGTTCAACTGAATGGTTATTTAGCTTACAAGATGCCGAACCGCAACGTCAAACAAATAACAGTTAACAGCTGATATATCAATACACATTTCTACAAATGTCGGTAACCCCTTAATAACCCCGTAACCCCCCCCCCCTCCCCCGCCTTCCCCCGTTAGACGCCAAATGGGATGGCGAACCAAGGGCTGTACTCGACATCCATAGAAACCTGGTTTAAGTTAAACTGACACATACTTACAGACGAATCGTGATCCTCTCGTTTTAAATGGTCGGCTATAAAGGTGACTGATTCTATGGCATCCATGATGTCCTTAGAATATGGCCTGCTGATGATCAGCGTCCCACCACTCTCTTCAAGGTACTCTAAAGGCAACAAGTCGTCCGTGTTGTTTGCTCGTCTAAATCTGGGAGGAAGTCTGTGACCAACCAGCGGTCTTGACGGGTAATCGTCGCCAGCAGTCCGCAGCTCTAGACCATTACATGTTCGTACCACCACTTTCTTGGGAGGTGGTACTTCCTCCTGCTCCTCGTGGGGCCGCCTCATGAACAGTAGGCGAGGAAGGATGTTGAGGAATACACGCCGTACCCACGGCGACATGCTGTGTGTGGCCGGAGACCGGAAGTGAACGTTCAACACAATGACAGTCACAATAATGGAGAGCGTGACAAGAATCATCGTGAATAGGAGGTACTTGCCAATCAGGGGCACCACGATGGATGTGGGAGGTATGATCTCTGCTAACAGGAGGAAGAACACGGTCAGAGATAGCAGGATGGAGATGCAGAGCGTAATCTTCTCGCCCGAGTCAGATGGTAGATAGAAGACCAGCACTGTCAGGCATGAGATGGCCACGCAGGGTATGATCAAGTTGACCGTGTGGAACAGCGTCTTGCGTCTCATGGTGACACTGAACGTTATGTCTGGGTAGGTCTTACAACACGGGTAGTCTCGGATGTTCTTGACAGCGTCGACTTCAAGTATGTCCCACTCTACGCTCTCGTAGAAGTCTCTCAGGTCGATGCCATTTTTGATGATCACGTTGGCGTCAGTGGTCTTGGCGCAGCTGTGAGTCAGATCTACCTGGTCTCCGTCGTAGGTCCACGAACCGAACTTCATTTTGCACCTATAGACAAACACAGGAGTTCGGTTAGGGTATCAGTCTTTGACATACAAACAGACATACATTCCAAAAGAAAGTCGATCTTTGACTCTACTAATACAAATATCGACATTCCGCTTCTTCTTCATGTCCTCTCTCACTCCAACCGGAGCACCGGGAAACCACTACAGTTGGCAGCCTTTAGGAAACCTGCGAGAAAGTACTTTACCTGATTGTACAATGGTGGTTTCTGTATCAATTTGTTAACTTAACGTTTATATACTGGTTTAGAAGACTCACCAGAGTCTGTATACAAACAATTTCCTTTACTTTACATTTCTCCAAAAGCTATGCGCATCCAATCTATTGTTAAATGGATTAATTGTCTCTGCATCCACTACTTTCTGTGGCAATGCATTCCAAGCATTCACCATTCTCTGAATAAAAAAATATTTCCTAATATCTAATCTGGACCTTTCTTTAGTTAACTTGTAGCTATGCCCTCTTGTTCTTGTAGTAAAAAAGAACGTGTTATAGTCTAATTTATCCGCTCATTTGATTATCTTATGAATTCTTCTCTATTCTAAATACTTTAGGCCGGTTTTTCTGAGTCTTTCCTCATAACTATAACTCTGGGATATCACTATCAGTTTTGTCGCTCTTTTTTGTATCCTTTCCAGCACTTCTATAACCCCTCTATGATAAGGACTCCACACCTGTACACACTACTCGAATTTATGTCTAACTAATGCTTTATACAGTTTGACGATCAATTCCTTGCTCTTATGTTTAATATTTCTTATTATCATACCTAACATCGCATTTGCCTTTCCCAGGACTTGCTCACTCACCTTTTCCTTTTCCTTATCTATCTCTCTAATATGGTTCTCTCCCATTCTGTAATTATGTTCCAATCTACCCATGTGGGTGACTGTACATTTATCTACATTAAATTCCATTTTCCAGCTTACAGATCGCTTTCGAATTTTATCTAAAATCGACCTCAATATATCCACTTCTGCTTTAGATGAGACACTACTGCATAGTTTGTGTCATCAGCAAATTTTGTAATCATGGATCGCATATCAATGTTCAAATCGTTTATATATATATAGAACAAAATTGGTCCCAAAACCGAGCACTGTGGCACTCCACTTTTCACTTCACACCACTCAGAGTACTCCTTATTTGTTCCCACTCTCTGTCTTCTTCCGGTAAACCAATTTTCAATCCATTTGGCAACTTCCCCACCTATTCCATGTGATTTTAACTTTCAAAATATTTTTTGTTGAGGTACTATATCAAAGGCCTTTGCAAAATCAAGATAAATAACTTCCACTGGCTCCCCTTTATCTATGATTTTAGTAACCTCCTCCATGAATTCTAATAACTTTGTAAAGCATGATCTCCTTCTAGTAAACCCATGCTGACTATTTCTAATTAGATTAAATTTGTCTAAATGCATTACAATGTTTTCTTTGATTGACTCTAACAATTTACAGACTATGCTCGTTAAACTCACTGGTCTATAATTTGCTGGATCTGATTTTTTTGCCTTTTTTGAATAAGGGGATCACTCCTGCATCTTTCCAATCCCTTGGAACAATCCCTTTTGTAAGTGATTGAGAACATAATATAGCCAATGGTTTTGCTAGTTGGTCTCTAATTTCATACAGCAATTTTGGATGAATACCATCTTGACCTGGACATTTATCCACTTTCAGCCCCTCCAATTTTGTAAAACCATTTCCTCTGTAATATAGATTGATCTTAATCCCGCTGTATCCATGTCGCTTTGAAAAATATCTATAGGCTCTGGGATCTTGGAGCAGTCCTCTTTTGTGTAGACTGTGCCAAAGTACTGATTGAGTAGATTAGCTGCCTCCCTATTTTCACTTATTATTTTTCCTGTGCTGTCTATGAGAGGGCCTACTTTGTCTTTCGTTCTTTGTTTATTTCTAACATAAGAGAAGAAGCTTTTACTATCAGTCTTGATCCTCTGAGCGAAGTCTATTTTTACTGTTTTATTCGCTTTCTGAGATATGTTCTGCTTGTCCAAATATTTTAAATATGTTTCTCTTGATTTACCTGCCTCTATATATTTTGTCCATGCTTTATTTTTATTTTTTCTGCATTTCACTACATGTCTAGTATACAAATCCCTACATGTAACACATTCCTCTTTAACCTTATCTAGAACTGTTTCAAAACTCTCTCACTCTTGTTCAACATCTGTACCTCCGACAAATGTTGCCAGCCACATGACCAACTCTCTTTAGTGGTTTTTTAAGGCATGCAAGGAGGTCCTGGAATCCCATTCTTGTCGCCCAATAAGGGTTCCTGGAATATATTTAATCTCAGACCTTGACATTGATTATATCGTGTCATCTGTGATGTCCTCAGACCCGATGAAAGCCAGTTTCTGTTGCCGGCTAGCCTTTTGTGTATTGACGCCCACATGAAAGCCACTCAAACTCATTCATGTAATGTCCTTCATAACATTATCAAATACATTATCAATATCCCGACATGATGATCTCAATACATCCAAAACAAAACATAATATGAAACTGCCACGCAAAATATATTTATTCTTGTTGGGGTTACAGACATTACAACAAAGAATCGGTCGTCCAGGATTCAAACAAAAATTGAGATTCATTATGAAAAGAAATCGACCTTTAAACCTTCAAACATAAACACATATATATTACAACAGTCTAGACATGTCTCAATCTATAGATATAAACACACACATTACAACACGAAAATTGATTCTCTAGACAATTTTATCAAAAGCACAAGAATGAGTTGATTTCGAATTAACAACATTGTATCTCTTAGAAAGAAAAAGGTTCTGGACGCCGTAGGGGGATATAACAACTAATACATTATTATCTTTTTGAGAAAACAACAAAATAGCAATATAGCTTTGCATCGGAAGCGATTCTGTTCTGTGGAACTAGAAATGTTCTATAAAGATCATAGATTTCTCCTAACTATCTTTTATTGTACAATGTTAAACTTTTGGGGATCTTTCAAACAAGGAAATAACTTCTTATGTAATCAGACCAGTCAAGCTCTTCCCACACGGCTCTGAGCTCTTCCCTCACGGCTCTGAGCTCTTCCCTCACGGCCCTGGCACCTGCAAGTACAGATCTATTGACAAATAGTCAAACCATCCCCACCCGAGTGTTATCAATGACAGTTGTTTGATACCAAACCTTGCTGTCAAGTAACAATATTCTATAGCTACCCTTCCGAGGTCGATTCGTTGGTGGTAGCCAGCCATTTGATCACCAAAACGTGCAAACAATCACGTTTTATTTGCTTTAGAAAACTCGACATTCCTCTTTGGCCATGTTTCAATTCCATGTGAGAAGACATCTTCCATGAACATAGATTTGATGACACGGTTTCATTTCACGTGCCTTCTGGAAATGAAATGGTTGTTTAAGAAAAATAATTTCTTGAATAACACAGGATAATCTGGCTACAGGGCACGAGAGAAACCACGTGGCAGATGGATATCTGACATACGGGTAATCCCAGAATGATACCGGCCTACAACAAGAGACACCTCACACTTTGGAAAGACGACTTGCTCCCCACGACGCTCAACAGCATGGGTGATCGGTTCTAAACTGAAGCCAACTAATTGGATGCGCACGACAGTGTGCAAACAATGAAGTCTGTTCATCTGTTGTTCCAGCACCATTCTGAACAATTAACGTGACAGGATGACCCCAAGAAACCATTGACCCTTCCGAAGCAGTGCCGGAAGTCACTATGGCTGTAATGTTTCTGGTTCTTCTCCTACAGACCGTTGTACGCCTACTACTATGTCAGTCATTTGATCAGCTGGAACAGTGCAGTTCTTTGTCCACATGCAATAGGAGAAATGAAAATGAGTCTGGCATCCCTAACTGTACAAATTCGTCCGGTGAGTGTTCATGCGCTTCTAGAACATGCTGGAGGATCAATGGCGCTTGCGTACATGCCTGCAGGGAGACTGCTCTGACAGAATGTACTGCCTGTTTACAGACTTCCTACTGTGCCATGTGTCGCATTCAGTGTGGTGCCCTGTGCTTAGACCCAACCTGCCAATATTCGCTAAACAAAACAGACTGTCAGACATGTGCTCCAGGATTGTATGGACCAAAGTGCAACTTAAGCTGCTCTCCCGTGTGCAGAGATTCATGTTATGAAGAGACTGGTTACTGCCGGCGGTGTGAGCCCCGTAAACATGGTCCAGAATGCCAGGAGACCTGCCCGGAGTTGTGCTCCGCGTGTTCGTCTCAGAATGGCTCGTGTCTTGAGTGTCTGGAGGGGTACACAGGTCGACACTGCGACATCATCTGCCCGGAAGGTTTTCACGGAGCGCGCTGTGCTAACACGTGCTCTGAATACTGTGCCACAGAGTCATGTGACCACGTGACAGGTTATTGCGTTGGCGGGTGCAGGCCTGGATATTTTGGTCCATCTTGTCTTAAGAAATGTCCAACTGGAACCTATGGCCAGGACTGTGCGGCTGAGTGCTCACTGACCTGCGCAAATGATGGAAAATGTCATCACGTGAATGGCTCGTGCATGCACGGATGCAGCAGTGGTTTCCATGGAAACCAGTGCGACATGTTGTGCTCGATGGGAACGCATGGCGAGAACTGCAGCAAGGAGTGTAGCAGCTACTGCTTTTTTGGTGTTTGTAATCGTTTCTCAGGTCATTGCCAGAGATGTGTCCCTGGACGGGATGGAGTTTTCTGTGAGAACACCACTACAGGACGATACATGCTAGCAGACAGGAACGAGGACACGCTCTCCATAGATCAGGTTAGTTAGCTACTGTCTCCCATGATAAAGGGGGTTAGCTACTGTCTCCCATGATAAAGGGGGTTAGCTACTGTCTCCTATGATAAAGGGAGTTAGCTACTGTCTCCCATGATAAAGGGACTTAGCTACTGTCTCCCATGATAAAGGGAGTTAGTTACTGTCTCCCATGATAAAGGGAGTGAGCTACTGTCTCTACAGAGAAAGTTGGTTGCAAACTGTCTCCACAGATAATGTTAACTAACAACTGTCTCAATAGCTAAAGTTAACCACCAACTCTCCCCATATATACAGTTAACCACCAACTCTCCCCACAGATAAAGTTAGCTACAACTCTCCCCACAGATAAAGATAACCACCAACTCTCCCCACAGGTAAAGTTAACCACCAACTCTCCCCACAGATAAAGTTAACCACCAACTCTCCCCACAGATAAAGTTAATCACCAACTCTCCCCATAGATAAAGTTAGCTAACAACTCTCCCCACAGATAAAGTTTGCTACCAACTCGTCGCAAAGATAAGATTAACTAACAACTGTCCCCACAGATAAAGTTAGCTACTAACTCTCCCCACAGATAAAGCTAGCTACCAACTCTCCCTACTGCTAAAGTTAGCTACCAACTCCCCACAGATAAAGTTAGCTTCCAACTCTCCCGACAGATAAAGTTAGCTACCAACTCTTCCCACAGATAAAGTTAACCAAAACTCTCCCCACAGACAAAGTTAGCTAACAACTGTCCCCACAGATAAAGATAGCTATCAACTCTCCGCACAGATAAAGTTAACCACCAACTCTCCCCACAGATAAAGTTAACCACCAACTCTCCCCACTGATAAATTTAGCTACCAACTCTCCCCACAGATAAAGTTAACCACCAACTCTCCCCACAGATAAAGTTAACCACCAACTCTCCCCACAGATAAAGTTAACCACCAACTCTCCCCACAGATAAAGTTAGCTATCAACACTCCCCACAGATAAAGTTAACCACCAACTCTTCCCACAGATAAAGTTAGCTATCAACACTCCCCACAGATAAAGTTAACCACCAACTCTCCTCACAGATAAAGTTAACCACCAACTGTCCCCATAGATAAAGTTAACCACCAAATGTCCCTACAGATAAGATTAACTAACAACTGTCCCCACAGATTAAGATAGCTACCAACTCTCCGCACATATAAATTTAACCACCAACTGTCCCCACAGATAAAGATAGCTACCAACTGTCCCCATAGATAAAGTTAACCACCAACTGTCCCTACCGATAAGATTAACTAACAACTGTCTCCACAGATAAAGATAGCTACCAACTCTCCCCACAGATAAAGTTAGCTACCAACTGTCTCCGTAGATAAAAATTATTCCTTTCTATTTGACTCCGGTAAACGATATAAAGCATCATATCACAGCTGTAGATGGCTCCTTACAGGAAGACTGCAGTGGGGTACAGTGTCAGTGTGCTTCCATCCCCAGTAAGTGGTCATTTAATCCACTCTAGGATAGCCGGCCACTGGTTCAGCAGTAAGGCAGTAACAGCTTCGAGTAATGTGTCCGGCATCACAAACTTGCACATCTCGTATCGTTCTACATCCACAACTCGTCACACATCCACAACTCGTACCACATCCAGAACTCGTCTCACATCCACAACTCGTGCACATCCACAACTCGTCTTACATCCACAACTCGTCTCACATCCAGAACTCGTGCACATCCACAACTTGTACACATCCACAACTCGTACACATCCACAACTCGTCACACATCCACAACTCGTCACATATCCACAACTCATCACACATCCACAACTCGTCCCACATCCACAACTCATCACACATCCACAACTCGTCACACATCCACAACTCGTCACACATCCACAACTCGTCCCACATCCACAACTCGTCACACATCCACAACTCGTCACACATCCACAACTCGTCACACATCCACAACTCGTCACATATCCACAACTCGTCACATATCCACAACTCATCACACATCCACAACTCGTCACACATCCACAACTCGTCACACATCCACAACTCGTACGTTAGTGACAAAATGTGACTCTAATGTTGACAGTCATTAATGTGGATCAACTGAAAGATGTGACACCATGAAACTACAGTTGCATGCCTTCATGTGGTTTCTGTGTTTTCCTTGAAAAATTCCACTCTACTTCAGCAAGCGTACCCTACCTCAGCAATCCCTCCCCTCTACCTCATCAACAAGACCACCCTTCTTCAGCAATCCCTCCCCTTTACCTCAGCAGCCAGACCACCCTACCTCAGCAACCCCTCCCCTCTACCTCAGAAATCATTCCACCCTACCTCAGCAACCCCTCCACTCTACCTCAGCAATCCCTTCACTCTACCTCAGGTATCCCTTCACTCTACCTCAGCAATGCCTGCATTCTACATCAGCAACCCTTACTCTTCCTCAGCAATCTCTCCACTCTATCTCAGCAGCCATTCCACCGTCCTCGTGAACCTCTCCACTCTACCTCAGCAACCTATCCACTCTATCTAAGCAATCATTCCAGTCTAAATCAGCAACCCCTCTACCCTATCTCAATAATCCCTCCACCCTACCTCAATAATCCCTCCACTCTACCTCAGCAACCCTTCCCCCCTACCTCAGCAACACCTGCACTCTACACCAACAACCTCTCCACCCTACAAAGACAATCTCTCCACTCTACAACATCAACCGAGTCATTACAGCTGAACTCAGTCCCGCCAGAATTTGAGCAACCAAATCGAACCACGTCGTAACCTGACGTAAGTTACAGGGCATGTGTCAACTCCTGGAACGATAACGGTGAGTGAGACGTAGACTTGTTGCCGCTGACAAACCCGCGTCGGCTGGAAACAACGCAAATAGAATGGGAGATAATGACATGAAGACGGACAAAAACCACGGAGACAGAACATTTCACCAAAGACAGGTAATTTGGAAAGAGACACTCAGTGCAAGATAAGCGACGCAGATATGCAGTTGAGGCAGATTTGAGTTGAGATTTAGGCGACCAAGAAAGGCAGTTGAGATTCACAAGCAGCAAGCAAGGTAACCATCCTCAAATTATGTAGTGGTCGTTATTACAAGTCGTCAGTAGCTTATAGAGGCAGTCTTCCAGTCATCCCATTCATCATATTGACGGAGTCCTATTGATCACGTCGACATCACCTTGTATCATATTTTATGCAGTCTATCCTGACCACATTGAGATACTTTGATCTACCCCCAAAAAGAGGAACAAGCCCATGGTCGTCATAGTACGTGACGTATAAATGGTGAGAGAAACAATTAAAGTTGTTAGAGAGTTTATAGTTGGCCGTGTACCTTTATTAAATAACTGCTGTATTGTGTTTATATTTAGTGTTACTTGAATTTGTTTAGAGTGTAGAGTGAAATAGAATAGAGCAGATCCCTTTACCGTCTGCGACATAGCTCCATCAAATCAACCGGCTCTGGTACATAACTCCTCCACTCTACCTCAGCAACCCCTCCACTCTACCTCATGTTCCACACATGAAATATGAATTATCCCCCAGTAGTCTCTTAGGGGAGTCGCGTGGGGCAGTGGTTAACGCGCTGGCTTCGCATCTGAGTGGTCCTAGGTTCATTCCCCAGTTGAGGCGGTAGTGTTGGCTCCCGGGTCACACCTCACCCCCTACGGCAGTAATGCTATGGGTTACTTGACTTGAATTTTGCCTTTAGTCTCTTGCCAAGCTAACCTGGGAACTGCTTATCTGTCCACAGACAATCCTCATCTTCCTAGTCCTGTTAACCGTGGGCGCAGGGTCCTGGACGTTTCTGGGAATTTGCGTGTACTACAGGCAGAAGATTTTCAAGGAGGAGCTCGAGAGGACAGGGAAGTTTCCTCGAAAGTGGAAATCAATCATTCGCAAGTATCCGGAGTATTTCATCCACCCCAAGCTGCAGGAAGGAGCCAGCGTCTTATGCAGGCGATCCAGTGGGCATAAACGAATGAGGAGAAGACAGAGACGACGATTTGGTAGACGTGGTCGAGCACACAAGCCTGCCGACAGCTATCGAAGACTGTTTGAACAGGGGATCCATACATGTTTCCGGTTTCAGATAGAAGAGTTGGCTAAGCAATATACGCAGAAAATTATAGCCAAAGGAATGCAGAGTGCAAGCTACGCTACTGATGTCTGGACAGGACATGACGAAGCGATTAAGATGGGAGACAGGGGGCATATTAGGGAAGGGGTACTGAACAGGCAAGAGGAAGAACAGATCTTGAAAGTAAGAGAGGACACATTTCACGTTCTGAATGAAACGAGTGTTGGTGGACACGTCGTTAGGGATGTATTGAAGTGTGTAGGTCAAGCTGCACACAGAGTGCCATTGGCAGAAAGATCCAATCATGAGAGTGGCGACAACCCAGAAAGTAATGAAGGGACTAAAAGTAATGAGAGCATGCAATGTGATGGAAGTGAGAGTAATGCTGGAACTCAGTTTAGTGAAGTCAATCATCGGAAAAGGTTCAACGAGATAGCCGAAGAGACAAGCCAGCACGCAAAATGCACACTAGCTAAACTGGAGAACACGAGGCAAGGTCTAGTGCTAGACATCGAAATGCTTTCAGACACAGCACAGCGAGAGAAGAGTTACTCAGATATAGCACTTGGAGAGAAGAGTTACTCAGGTATAGCACTTGGAGATACAAGGCGGTCACACACAGAACACATTAAGGCGAGTAATGTTGACGTAGTGAATGGACAGGACCGATGTATGGACATCACACAAGGGGAATTAGGCTTCTCTGGCATACACCAGACAGAGAAACCGTCTTTCAACACAAGGCAGGAAGACGGGATATCATCGGGACACACGTTATTGGACATTGAACACACGAACGTCAGAAGCGTATCATGGTCGGCCTCTGACAAACAATGTTTGTGTTCGGTGCTGGAATGTCGAGGGTCTGTGATCACCACTGACGATGCACAAGAGGAGACATTTGTCCCAGTTCTTACAGCGGAGGAAATCAGTCAGAACATGCAGAAAGATCATAGACGTGAGACATCGATAGTCTCTCTGCATGAAGGTTCGGGCAAAGCCGTCTCATCATCAGACTTGAACTTAGTCTGCGAGTTCACGAGAGACACCAGCAGAGATAAAGAAGACGACACAATGGAATGTCTTAGACCAACGACTCCAACTAACTCATTGTATCGGCAGAGAGCATCAAGATTGAGGAGGACACGTCACTCACAGAAGCATACTTTACAGGATGCACGAGAAGTAACTAGCCTAACTATCCACTCAGAAGTACAGTCGAGTAGTGGAAAGACCGTTCCGCCGTCTGAGAGCAGCGCAAAGAAGACCTCGAGACGAAGATCTCGGTCATCGACAACTGCCGACACGGACAGCAGTTGTTCTGAGTCAGCAAGCAGCACAGTTGTCAGTTCGCTAGCCACTAGCCTGACCGGAACCAACACCGACAGTGTGCTAAGTGCCAGGTTGCAACTCTCTACAAACCAGCAAGCGAATCTTCAAGCGGCCCTACACAGACAGTCCCAACCTTCTACTGCCAGAACTGACTACTTGCAAAATAGATATTATCACTCTGATACTGGAAGGCCCTCCACAGTAACTCAAGGAGGGTACGATGCTAGAAAAAATCTAGAGAACGACAGTTCTGATGCAGGACATTCTACAGAGCAAAACGTCTTTCAGAGAAGCTATAGGAACTTGGTTAGCATTGTTAATTTGATACTGAGACCTAACAGACAACAGTCAGAGGACATGAGCCTCAAGAGAGACACGCCAGCACCATCCAACCCTACTGTGCCGGAGTGGCCAACGACGGGCCAGTTTCTTATCCACAGACTTGAAACATGGCGGCGTTGGCGAAATATTCAGTCAGAAATTATGGAGAAAAGAAATCTCAGGCTGGCACAACACTCATCTGTTTTTGGAAGAGGATTTACTGCCGGTAGAAATGTGACATCTTCACCGGGGACCAACACTTTGCGGACGTCAGCCAAGGTCAAGGAAGCTAGCTCACTGTCAGACCTTTCCCAAGTCTCCGCATCAAAAAGTGCGTCTTCCAGAGGCGTTTCTGCCTCAACGTTCTCCCGGAGGACGCCTCATTCAGCTTCTGTAGGGTTGTCAGTCTCAGTCACCTCTCGCAGCTCTCATAAAACTGGCTCTACAGGTGAGACAATGTTTGCTTTTACAGGTGAGACAATGTCTGCTTTTACAGGTAAGACAATGTTTGCTTCTAGAGGTGAGACAATGTCTGCTTCTACAGGTGAGACAATGTCTGCGTCTACAGGTGAGACAATGTCTGATTCTACAGGTGAGACAATGGCTGATTCTACAGGTGAGACAATGACTGACTCTACAGGTGAGTCTGCGACTACAGATGAGATAATGTCGATCTCTACAGTTGAGATAATGTCCATCTCTGCAGGTAAGATAACGTCTACCTCTACCGGTGAGATAACGTCTGCCTCTACAGGTGAGATAACGTCTGCCTCTACAGGCGAGATAATGTCTGTGTCTGCAGTTGAGACAGGGGTTGCCTCTGCATATGAAACAATTACTGACTCTGCAGGTAAGATTATGGCTGCTTCTATAGTTCAGCCAATGGCTGCCTTTACATGTGAGGTAATGGCTCTCTCTACAGGTGATGCTATGGCTGCCTCTGTTGGTGAACAATGACAACCTCTACAGGTAAGACAATGTCTGCTTCTACAGGTGATACAATGGCTGACTCTACAGGTGAGACAGTGTCTGCTTCTACAGGTGATACAATGGCTGACTCTACAGGTGAGACAATGCCTGCTTCTACAGGTGATACAATGGCTGACTCTACAGGTGAGACAATGTCTGCTTCTACAGGTGATACAATGGCTGACTCTACAGGTGAGACAATGCCTGCTTCTACAGGTGATACAACGACTGACTCTACAGGTGAGGCAATGTCTGCTTCTACAGGTGATACAACGACTGACTCTACAGGTGAGACAATGTCTGCTTCTACAGGTAATACAATGGCTGACTCTACAGGTGAGACAATGCCTGCTTCTACAGGTGATACAACGACTGACTCTACAGGTGAGACAATCTCTGCTTCTACAGGTGAGACAATGGCTAAGTCTACAGGTGAGACAATGCCTGCTTCTACAGGTGATACAATGGCTGACTCTACAGGTGAGACAATGTCTGCTTCTACAGGTGATACAATGGCTGACTCTACAGGTGAGACAATGTCTGCTTCTACAGGTGATACGACTGACTCTACAGGTGAGACAATGGCTAAGTATACAGGTGAGACAATGCCTGCTTCTACAGGTGATACGACTGACTCTACAGGTGAGACAATGGCTAAGTCTACAGGTGAGACAATGCCTGCTTCTACAGGTAATACAATGCCTGACTCTACAGGTGAGACAATGTCTGCTTCTACAGGTAATACAACGACTGACTCTACACGAGAGACAATGTCTGCTTCTACAGGTGATACAACGACTGACTCTACAGGTGAGACAATGCCTGCTTCTACAGGTGAGACAATGCCTGCTTCTACAGGTGATACAACGACTGACTCTACAGGTGAGACAATGCCTGCTCCTACAGGTGATACAACGACTGACTCTACAGGTGAGACAATGCCTGCTTCTACAGGTGATACAATGACTGACTCTACAGGTGAGACAATGCCTGCTTCTACAGGTGATACAATGACTGACTCTACAGGTGAGACAATGCCTGCTTCTACAGGTGATACAATGACTGACTCTACAGGTGAGACAATGAATTTCTCTACAGATAAGAAAATTGGTGCCTCACATCTTGTCCATATCCCGTTGTCTATCTCTGGGTTTCTCGTTGGCAATAGTAGCGCCATTGACCTGTTTATCTGCCAGTTCCATAAAGTTCTCATCGGCGTGCAGTTGCAAAAGTATGGAAATATCGCCGACACTTGAAATGGTTGATAACTCAGGTCGACATAGCAGATAAATTGCTCAACGAAGACTCACCCTGACTTTTCAAATAGGGGCCTTGATGAGATGCCACTCTGTCCGAGCCTTGACAACAACGTGTCTGCGATAGTTAGTAACAGGAAGGGAAAGAGAAAACTAAATATAGATTCATCCAGGAATTATGTCAAGCAAATACGCATTTTCAGGGGCATTAACTGTTTCCCATTAAGTGTGTTTAGTCTGTTAAAACTGTTGCTTATTTAAAACGAAGCTTATTTTAGCTATTTCATCTGCTATTTCACACGTAGTCTACTTTAAACTATTTCAACTGGCAATTTCAAACATACTGTAGTCTAGTTTAGCAATTTCATCTGCTATTTCACACGTAGTCTACTTTAAACTATTTCAACTGGCAATTTCAAACATAACGTAGTCTAGTTTAGCAATTTCATCTGCTATTTCACACGTAGTCTACTTTAAACTATTTCAACTGGCAATTTCAAACATACCGTAGTCTAGTTTAGCTTATTTCATCTGTTGTCTACTTCAACGTGTTCTATTTCTTGTCCTTGATCCAGGGTCTATCACAAGCTCGGAGTCACAAGTGAAGATGTTTGAAAGTGAAAACTCGTGGTCCGATGATGACAGCTCATCAGCTGTGACAAGAAGCACGGTTCACTATCCGCGACCTTACGTGCCCAAGTATAGTCTGGAATCTTCTACGAGAAGCCAATCGGACCAGACTGCCAGAGGACACAGATAATACTCCAAGTCTGCCATCTGAGCTGCACACTTCTCTGCGAACCATTCAAGCGGCCCCACTTCAACGGATGACACTCACGCGGTCACACAAACGACCAGCGGGCTCACGTTCATAGCTGTGGCCCACAAGTTCACACAAACGACCAGCGGGCCCACGTTCACAGTTGTGACCCACAAGATCACACAAACCTGTAAGACTGCGGTGCCTCCGTTTCAACAACAGACAGTCCTTTTTGTTATTTCAGCACGAATAAAGCGCTGTGCTGCCCGGTCGACTTTCAGTTATTCCTTATTAGGACTATGTGTGTAGTGTCTTGTAGTGGTGTAGCTGTTTTACCATTGTTATGAACTTGTTGGGCCAGCCAAACTCTGAAATCTCTAAAACGTTTCTAGTATCAAATGGAGTAAAACAAGGATGTGTACTCGCCTCGACTTTGTTCAGCATGATGTTCGCGGCCACGATGACAGACGCCTTCAGATAATTGGAGCTTGGAATATCCATAAAGTACCGCACATATGGCAAATTACTCAATTCCAGAAGAATGAAGGCCAAAACCAAAGTGGCTGGCGACATAATCAGGGAACTTGTATTTGCTGACGACTGCGCTCTAATGAGCAACTCAGAACTGAACATGCAGGTTGGAATGGACCAGTTCTCTGCCGTATGCAAACATTTTGGCCTGACCATAAATGCCACAAAAACAGAGGTCATGTACCAACCAGCACCAGGCATGCCGTACACAAAACCAGAGACTACAGTCAGCGGGCAGACGTTGAATGCCGTAGACAAATTCTCATATCTGGGCAGCACGCTGTCGAGATCTGTCAGCCTAGACGATGAGGTGGCAAGCAGAATAGCAAAAGGCCAGCACAGCCTTTGGTAGAAAGAGCTCGATGGTCTGGGCACGTCGTGGCATCAGCGTCAAGACCAAACTCAAAGTCTACCGTGCAACCATCATTCCAACCCTACTATACGCTTGCGAAAGCTGGACTGTATACTCTGGACATGCAAGGAGGTTAAACCACTTCCACACAGGTTGCCTGAGGCGAATATTCCACATCCGATGGCAAGATCGTGTCACTGACATCGAGGTTCTCTCGAGGGCTAACTTGCACAGCATCGATGCACTGCTAGAAAAAGCACGACTAGGATGGGCCGGACACCTCGTCCGTATGTCAGACGAGCGGCTCCCAAAGAAGCTTCTCTACGGCGAGCTGAGAGAGGGCGCCCAAAGAAACGTTTTAAAGACGGTCTGAAGGACTCACTAAAAAGTTGCCAGATAGACATCGACACCCAGGAATGTCTTGCGAAAAACAGATCTGACTGGAGAAGCGCAGTCAAATCGGGTGTAGCTGCCGGTGAAGACGACCGTGTTGTGAAAGCCCAGAACAGACGCGAGACGCGGAAATCCCGAGCAGCGGGAACACCATCCCCTTCTACAAACCTCGTGTGCCCGATATGTAGCAGATGTTTTCGTGCCCGCATTGGCCTGTTCAGCCACATGCGCACCCACACCCAACAGGTAAATCTGTGACAAGGATGATGTCGGCGGTCCTCATCGACAACGATGGACAGTTATTATAGTGGTGTGTAGTGTCTTGTACTGAGGTGTAGTGGTGTCTAGTTGTATGTAGTGCTGTGTAGTGGTATGTAGTGTCTTGTAGTGATATATAGTATCTTTTAGTGGTGTGTAGTGTCTTTTAGTGGTGTGTAGTGTCTTGTAGTGGTGTGTAGTGTCTTTTAGTGGTGTGTAGTGTCTTTTAGTGGTGTCTAGTATCCTGGAGCTTCAGGTACGTGTTGCTGTAGTTTTACCACATACGTCTATCACACACTTCGCTCACACACCTGTATCACACACCTGTATCAGACACATGTATCATACACCGGTATCCTACACCTGTATCACACTTCACTCACACACCTGTATTACAATTCACTCACACCTGTATCACACTTCACTCACACACCTGTATGGCACACCTGTATCATACTTTACTCACACACCTGCATCCCACTTCACTCACACACCTGCATCACACTTCACTCACACACCTGCATCACACTTCACTCACACACCTGTATCACACGTCACTCACACACCTGTATCACACTTCACTCACACACCTGTATGCCACACCTGTATCATACTTCACTCACACACGTGCATCACACTTCACTCACACACCTGTATCACACTTCCCCCACACACACGTATCACACTTCACCCACACACCTGTATCACAATTTACCCACACACCTGTATCACACTTCACCCACACACACGCATTACACTTCACCAACACACCTGTATCACACTTCTCTGACACACCTGTATCACAATTTACCCACACACCTGTATCACACTTCACCAACACACCTGTATCACACTTCACCCATACACACGCATCACACTTCACCAACACACCTGTATCACACTTCTCTGACACACCTGTATCACAATTTACCCACACACCTGTATCACACTTCTCTGACACACCTGTTCCACATACTTCTTTCTTGTGTTACTAACATTAATCTGTAGGTCAGATTCTAGTTTATTCTAGTAGTTTACAAATGTGCTGGCATGTGTGTTAGTTTCGTGCATGGTTTGGTGTGCGAGTATTCATGGCACCATCTCTCAGCGATCTTCATGCTCTGCTAAGATATCTCGTCAGATTTGAGGTATTGAGAACTTCAGATAGAAGTCAAGTCAGGAAATCCATGAGATGGTACACCGGTGAGTGAGAACGTATTGAATCACGAGGCAAGGATAGATGAACAATGTACTGTAGTGTTAGTGGAGATTCTAGTTAACAATGGTCACGTGCCTGGTTTCTCGTGGACTCACGTGCCTGGTTTCTCGTGGACTCACGTGCCTGGTTTCTCGTGGACTCACGTGCCTGGTTTCTCGTGGAATCACCTGCCTGGTTTCTCGTGGACTCACGTGCCTGGTTTCTCGTGGACTCACGGGCCTGGTTTCTCGTGGACTCACCTGCCTAGTTTCTCATGGACTCACGTGCCTGGTTTCTCGTAGAATCACCTGCCTGGTTTCTCGTGGACTCACGTGCCTGGTTTCTCGTGGAATCACCTGCCTGGTTTCTCGTGGACTCACCTGCCTAGTTTCTCATGGACTCACGTGCCTGGTTTCTCGTGGAATCACCTGCCTGGTTTCTCGTGGACTCACGTGCCTGGTTTCTCGTGAACTCATGTACCTGGTTTCTGGCAGACTCACTTGCCTGGTTTCTCGTGAACTCACGTACCTGGTTTCTCAAACTACTATCTTCAGTGATTAACTTGAAGTTGGTCATGGGATCTTGTCGGGAGAGACCAGTTGATCTTGTCGCGAGAAAACATTTAATCTTGTCGGGAGAGTCCAGTTGATCTTGTCAGGAGAAAACATTTAATCTTGTCGGAGAGAGCTTATCTTGTCTGGAGAAAACATTTAATCTTGTTAGAGAGAGCTTATCTTGTCGGGAGAAAACATTTAATCTTGTCGGAGAGAGCTTATCTTGTCGGGAGAAAACATTTAATCTTGTCGGAGAGAGCTTATCTTGTCGGGAGAAAACATTGAATCTTGTCGGAGAGAGCTTATCTTGTCGGGAAAAACATTTAATCTTGTCGGAGAGAGCTTATCTTGTCGGGCGAAGCGCCGATACGGGCCATTTTGAATAGTCTTGCGTGATTTATCTCCCATGATTATAAAGGCGGCTAGGACATGTGCCCAATCCTATGTGGCCAGCTGTTCGCTTTATTGCCAAACTATTTCCTGCTTGATAATCCTGACTGTCTCATCTCTGACTTATCTGCTGCTGTCTTGTGGCAACTCCTCAACGTTCAAACGTGAAATGACTTGGCTAAGTGTTTTCACTAAGGGGGCATTCTTAATAATAACCAGTTGTTTCTTCAGTCTGTAAGGTGTGTCTGTAAGGTGTGTCTGTAAGGTGTGTCTGTGAGGTGTGTCTGTTATCGTGCAGTAGCAGATAAATGTGCGAGTTAAGAGGTGCCAGTATCAATTGTTAAGTAGCAAAGGGACAGTGTTAATTGTTGAGAAAGTAGAAACAGTGTTAATTGTAGAGAAGGTAGGGACAGTGTTAATTGGTGAGTGGACTAGGGACAGTGTTAATTGTTGAGTAGGGTAGAAACAGCGTCGTCTCGTCTGCAACATTTGGAAGGCCATTGCAAAAATAAAAAAAACTGGCCTGTAACTGTGTTGCTAGGAAACAGCCTTCGACAACAATTGACCATTTGCCATCGACCGTGGCCGTTATCTCATCAAGAAACGTGCATTTCGCTTAATGAGCGGGAAAATTTAAAAAATAAAATTCGTTCTTAAGCAGAGCTTGAAGGCAATTCAAGGTTGTCGAGAACACACGTATCCATTGATGACATGTGAGCAACTGCATTAGCACAACAAATGGTTCTATAAACATTAGAACAACAAATGGTTCTATAAACATTAGCACAATAAATGTTTCTATAAACATTAACTAATTTGGTAAAAATACAGAAATAAGGTTGAATGGATAACTTATTGTCACAAGATAAAGGGATACAACTTACTCTTGTTCATCAAAGGGAAAGAACTCGACATTTATAATGCAGGAACTCTTGTAGATTGCAGGCGGCTCCCATATGACCTTCCCATTTGAATGTAGAGTGGCCTTGGTCATCAAGGTCACCTCATACTTGCCATCTGCGCTGTAATAATAGGCAGCCGGTATCAAGAGGTCACAAAAACAAATGTGTGCGTGTATTTTTATGGTCACGTGTGTGTATGTGTATATGTGTGTGTTTGTGTGTGTTATGTGTGTGTATGTGTCTATGTGTGTGTATGTGTGAATGTTTGTGTATCTGTGTTTGTGTGTATGTTTGTGTGTGTTTATGTATTGGTGTGTGTTTGTATGTGTTTGTGTGTGTGTGTTTGTGTGTGATTGTTTGTGTGTGTATGTGTTTGTCTGTTGGTGTGTGTTTGTGTGTATGTTTGTGTGTGTGTATTGGGGTGTGTGTTTGTGTGTGTGTTTGTCTGTTGGTGTGTATGTTTGTGTGTGTTTGTCTGTTGGTGTGTGTTTGTGTGTATGTTTGTGTGTGTGTGAGCGTGTTTGTGTGTGTGTGAGCGTGTTTGTGTGTGTGTGTGCAAGTGTGACGCAATTGTTAAACATCGATCTTTTAATGTACCACGTTTCAATCTTTAGACATTCTAAACTCGACACATTTCTTCTGTTATTCTATGTCCGTAATTCTGCAATTAACATCTGACCCACATAAACTTTGCATTGTTAACTTTCCTAATATAGTTAATGTTAAGTAACAGTCTCTCTGCTGACTCTTGTATATCCTGCCACTGTTGATTGATATCTTCAGTTAATTGATGTTTTCCTGAATCACAATTCAACTCTATTCTGCAACTTGCAGAAAACACTTACATTCCACTTTGCTAGTTTTTGGGATTGCTCTGGTTTCTTCCATATTAGTTGGCATTTTATAATGAGCAGGTTGTGATAGGTATATCAGGCTCCACCAGGGTGGGAAATATATATTTTATAATTTGTTTTCTATATTTTAATCTGCGAACATTTCTGATAAAACTTGTAATCTCGAGTCTGTACACTTATTAACCTGAATCTGTACACTTATTTACCCAAGTCTGTACACTAATTAACTTAGGGCTGTACACTTATTAACTCGTCTTTACACTTATTAACTGAAGTCTGTACAATTATTAACAAAAGTCTGTACACGTATCACCCACGTTTGTACAATTATTAACCCAGGCCTAAACACTTATTACCCACGTCTGTACACTTATTAACATAAGTCTGTACACTTATTAACCTAAGTCTGTTCACTAATTAACCCACATATGTACACTTATTAACCCAAGTCTGTACACTTTGCGCTGTACTACTAGACAATGTGACAAAAGATGTACACAAAACTCATTGCATAGATCATTTGACCTAACCTCAAAATGAAACAAGCCGACAACAGAATTCCATCAACTGTGATATACTAGTGTCTTAATGAACTAGGATTAACTCTGTTTATCTAATTCACAATCATAGTATCTAACAATAGACCACACAATCTGATATTTTGTTGTAGTCAATTTCTGCTTGTGAGATCAGTTGAAAAAACATCTACACACATTGGTACTTGCGTCTTATTTCACCCCAAACAGAGTTCACTGGGCTCCCATCGTACGTATTTGACGGCTGATGACTGTAACGGGACATTCCATTTGGGGTTAAAGGGCGAACAAGCCAATAATATTATTTTATCTAAAATAAATAAGTAAAAACTTAGAAATTGACGTGAGTGTAGAAAATGTGTTAACTAACTCTAACACTAATCATAGGTTTTATTTTAATCCTAATCCTAGCCCTGATCCTAATTCTAATCTTAACCATAATCTTAATTTTAACACTAATCCTAACCTTACCATAACCATATTTCAAACACTAATCTTAATTCTAATCCGAATCCTAACTCGTAATCTAACACTAACCCTAATCCTAACTCTAATCCTAGCCATAATCCTAACCCCAAATCCTAACCCTAATCCTAACCCTAGTCCTAATTCTAACTCTAACCCTAACCCTAATCCTAACTGTAACTCTAGCCCTAACCCTAATCCTAGCCCTAATCCTAACCCTAATCCTAACCCTAATCCTAACTCTAACTCTAACCTTAACCCTAATCCTAACCCTAATCCTAACCCTAATCCTAACCCTAATCATAATCCTAACTCTAACTCTAACTCTAGCCCTAACCCTAATCCTAGCCCTAATCCTAATCCTAATCCTAACTCTAACTCTAGCCCTAACCCCAATCCTAGTCCTAATCCTAACTCTAACCCTAACCCTAATCCTAACTCTAGCCCTAACCCTAATCCTAGCCATAATCTTAACTATAATCCTAACCATAATCCTAACTCTAACTCTAGCCCTAACCCTAATCCTAGTCCTAATCCTAACTCTAATCCTAACTCTAACTGTAGCCTTAACCCTAATCCTAGCCCTAATCCTAACCATAATCCTAACCATAATCCTAACTCTAACTCTAGCCCTAACCCTAATCCTAGTCATAATCCTAACTCTAGCCCTAACCCTAATCCTAACCCTAATCCTAACCCTAATCCTAACCATAATCCTAACCATAATCCTAACCCTAATCCTAGTCCTAATCCTAACTCTAACCCTAATCCTAACTCTAGCCCTAACCCTAATCCTAGCCCTAATCCTAACCATAATCCTAACCTTTACTCAAGAAATTCAAAGGTAAGAAGGTAGGAAAAAGCAGACAATCTCGTCTATTCTCACATGTTTGACACCAACGTCAGTTAAAAAGTAGACTAGTATGTGACGTCATTACCTCAAATCTGGTGCTAAAAATATATATTTATTTCGTTTGAGATGAATTAAGATGCAAGTACCCACACATTATGTGCACGAGGTAAGTAAAAAATATCTACACACATTTTGTGTACAACATAAGTAGAAACATCCAGCAGAATAATGTATAAAAACAAACTCCTGGGCGGCAATTGCAGCAGGACTGGATTGAACAGATTCCTGCACGCATGTAACTCAATTATATTGATCGTGGAGACTTTAAATCACGATTATTCTCCACACACACAATACTGAATTCAATGATTGCAGGCAACAAAGAAAAACCACACGATAATACATTTTTGGTTCACGAATAGCATGCGAGAGAAACATGGCTGCCGAGCTGGCCAGTTGGCGTCTGCTGCCTGCATGTGCTATGCCATTGTGAACTTGACATGGCTAGAAAATTCTAGTTCCTGTTTCAGAAGTCAAGTTTATCTAACAAATGTTATTATTGTTCACATTTTTATAAACAGACGAAGCAAACATAAATTGTTTTTAATCACATCAATTCATTCGTCGTTCAGCGGTTACGTTGTGTTCATCGATAAACGTAAATTGTGTAAGGGATATCCATACAAGACGTCCACATGGGCAGGGCTATGTTCAAAATGGACAGATTTAGACATGGGTTGGGGCCGCTGGAGGCGAGCGGAAGGGGGGTATTTTGCTGAAAGTTGACGTCTGGATATTGAAGGCTTCTCATTACCTCCCTTCAGGGAAACACAAACGTTCATTCTTCAGATATGAGTCCCTCTTGTCCAGCCTTCCAGTCTTTCTAGGCTAATCATCTCTAAAACAGAGAGGTCTGTCTGGACTAAACATCTCTAAAACAGAGATGTCTGTCTAGACTAAACATCTCTAAAATAGAGAGGTCTGTCTAGACTAAACATCTCTAAAACAGAGATGTTTAACTTCTATGATACTATTATCTTAACCAAGCAATCTTGGTCGAGGCCGACTCCACATGTTGATATTTAATCATTTAGGGACATCCATCAGACCTTCCCTGTCCAAACCAGCCATTCAACAGACCTTCCCTGTCCAAGCCAGCCATCCAGCAGACCTTCCCTGTCCAAGCCAGCCATTCAGCAGACCTTTCTTGTCCAAGCCAGCCATTCAACAGACCTTCCCTGTCCAAGCCAGCCATTCAACAGACCTTCCCTGTCCAAGCCAGCCATTCAACAGACCTTCCCTGTCCAAGCCAGCCATTCAACAGACGCAATGCTGCCTACAATTTGGTAATTAAGTAACTCTAACATGCTGTGGACAGAGACGAGCGAACTTTAAAGAGGAATTTCGAAAACGATTCATTCGATCACCAATACTATTTTACAGAACATGATTAACCGACATCAGTGCGCCAGGTGGCGTCAGGTGAATATAGCGGTGGCAAATAGAATCACTTTTACATACAATTGTGTTAACTGGTCTTGAATCACATCTTGAATTAGCAGTCATGCCACTTTACGGACTGCCCGGAAACTGACTGGACCAATTCACAAGTGTATATCCAGCTAGTGCAAGAAATACATCCCATATCCTGCAGCTGTACCAGCGAATCGATCTCTGGACCAGGAAGCCAATCTGGGACCAGATAACAACCAAATGTGATGATGCAGACAATACACGAAAACATCCAGAGCACCATAGTTCTGGTTTTAGAAACGGTATTGTATGGAATCTCTTCGACTGGTTGCAGTCTCTTCGACTGGCTGCACTCTCTTGGACTGGTTACAGTCTCTTGGACTGGTTACAGCCTCTTGGACTGGTTACAGTCTCTTGGACTGGTTACAGTCTCTTCCACTGCTTGCACTGTCTTTGACTGGTTACAGCCTCTTGGACTGGTTACAGTCTCTTCGACTGGTTACAGTCTCTTGGACTGGTTACAGTCTCTTCGACTGGTTACAGTCTCTTGGACTGGTTACAGTCTTTTCGACTGGTTACAGTCTCTTGGACTGGTTAAGTCTCTTCGACTGGTTACAGTCTCTTGGACTGGTTACAGTCTCTTCGACTGCTTGCACTGTCTTCGACTGGTTGTGTATTTTCTGTTTACAGTCTACTCTGTTTATAGCCCGAATTCACAGCTAATTGGACGGCGAATATTCACATAAATATCCACTCAAACATCAACGGAAATATCCACACTTATATTGTGGCAGTTAAGATTTATCGATTCAGCTAACTCTGTTTCAAATGTTGAAGAGATTACCCATAATCAGTTTCAGTAAGCCATTAATTAAAGATCAAAACTGATCAAATGATGTTTTCATGATCAAATTTCTGAATTTGTCTGTCGAGTTGTATCAACTATTTGTTTTGCCTCATTAATGATGGCAGAGGAGTTTATTTGTAGATGACTTTTCGTGTTACAATTAAAGATTGTTCGAGCCTAGGGCTCTCTTAAACTTCGCCTCTATTATTAAAGGGACAGTTTTATATATTACAATGTTAACATAGATACAGTCTGAGAGTAGACGTAGACTATATATAGATACAGTCTGAGAGTAGACGTAGACTATGCATAGATACAGTCTGAGAGTAGACGTAGACTATGCATAGATACAGTCTGAGAGTAGAAGTAGACTATGCATAGATACAGTCTAAGAGTAGAAGTAGACTATGCATAGTTACAGTCTAAGAGTAGACGTAGATTATGAGCGAACATAGATTGCGAACACTGATTAAAGCAGCAGAGACACGATTTTCACGTGTTCATCAATCGAAGTGTCTGATCACAGTTCTAAAGAATGCGGAAGACACCGCAATGACGGATGGAACGGAAGTTGGGGAAGAATGTCAGAAGTACTGCACCGACCTCTTCTCATTAAAGGCTAGTTTACAAAACGCTACACAACACGGAATGTCGATACCGTCGATCGAAGCGGATGAGGTGTTGCAGGCGCTCAAACACTTCAGATCTGGACGAGCCCTAGAATTGGATGTAATCACTAGAGACGTCATTGAAGCGGGGGGGGGGGGGGGGGGGGGGGGAAGGGGAGGGGACTAGCACAACAACTAGCTAAACTATCCAACAAATGGCTTAGTCAAGTTCAAATCCTTGACAGATGGAATACATCCAAAACATTTTTGATTAACAAACAACGGCACACAGAAAAAAACTGGCAAACTTCCATTCGATGTGTTTGCTTTCATCTATGTACACGCATTTCACAGAAGTGATTGTGAACAGACTAGACAAGAGGCCACGATATCGGCAGGTTTCAGGAAAGTATTCATTCACCGACTACCTCCCCACAATCAACGAGTTAATGGATAGGGTACGTAAAGTACATCCGACTCTGTGCCTCACTTTTGTGGACTATGACAACGCCTCCGACAGCACTGAAATAATTACTGTAGTAAATGTCTCGAGACATCTGGATGTTGACGGATAGGTATGCTCAGCTGTGAAGTAAATGTTCTGAGACATCTGGATTTTGGCAGAGAGGTATGCTTAGCTGTGAAGTAAATGTCCCGAGACATCTGGATCTTGGCAGAGAGGTATGCTCAGCTGTGAAGTAAATGTCCTGAGACATCTGGATGTTGACGGAGAGGTATGCTCAGCTGTGTAGTAAATGTCCCGAGACATCTGGATGTTGGCAGACAGGTATGCTCAGCTGTGAAGTAAATGTCCTGAGACATCTGGATGTTGACGGAGAGGTATGCTCAGCTGTGAAGTAAATGTTCTGAGACATCTGGATGTTGACGGAGAGGTATGCTCAGCTGTGAAGTAAATGTCCTGAGACATCTGGATGTTGACGGAGAGGTATGCTCAGCTGTGTAGATTAGACCAATGAGGGCTGTTCAGCCGAGATTACCAGATTTTACCAGCTAATCAATATACAAAAACAGAGCAGCGTTGGTCGGGACAATACACTCTTCCTAAAACCTTTCTCAACGACCCCTGAAAGCCCCTTTTGATAAAGTATTTAGAAAACTAAATTCGGAAGATCAATCAACATAGAAGAAGAAATGCTTACCCACCAAAGGTTAATTGGTGATGTCCTCTTCAGTTAGAGCGTTAGAGAAACAGAATTATGTCTGAGCTTAATCAAGCAGGCGAAGCAGTTGGCCTTTCAAATGAATAGAAAGAAAAGCCAGTCCATACTGAACACTCTTTGTCCACAAGGGGGAACTGAGGCTAGAGAGTCATCTCTTATATAACGGGAAGTCGTACATTTATCTGGGGATCATGATGCGGACTATGATAAGCAGGCAGGATCGTAGTACTCTAGGACAATGGCAACTGACAAGACATTCTGGGATATCAGAGAATTACACACTCATCATCCAGAATATGTACATAGTTACTAGAGCGGTACATGAAAGAGCACTGACTGACAGCTTCGATGTGCAAACATGGGTGAGACAGGGGTGAGACAGGTATGAGACAGGGGTGAGACAGGGGTGAGACAGGTGTGAGACAGGGGTGAGACAGGGGTGAGACAGGTATGAGACAGGAATGAGACAGGAGTGAGACAGGGGTTAGACAGGAATGAGACAGGAGTGAGACAGGGGTGAGACAGGAGTGAGACAGGGGTGAGACAGGGGTGAGACAGGGGTGAGACAGGGGTGAGACAGGGGTGAGACAGGTATGCCTGCTTTCATCTTTACTGTTCCTGTTGGCTATAGATGAGATAATGAAGACACCACTCAAAGAAAGACGATTCAGTGAACGCTATTGTCACAATTTGAAGACGTTAACTACACACATGATCTGGTACTGTTGTCACACAGTCATAGCCAAAAGCAAGAGAACCTTGATAGGGCGAAAGAGCAATCGGCTAAACTGGGACTGAAATATCAAAATGAAGAAATCAGATCTCCCTAAACTCAACACTATCAGCAAAGAAACAGTCATTGAAAGAAGTGTTTACCTTTACCAATTTGGACAGTGCAAATTGACACATAGAAAGCTGTAGATGTAATGACCAACATTCAAAAGGCAAGAACGCCATTTCTGATACTTAACAACACATGGAGGTCCAGATAAATGAAGAGTCACACCAAAGGTAGGATATTCAATGCCAGTGTCAAGCCGGGGTGCTGTATGGAGCGGAGATGTGGAGAACGACCAAGGCATTACAACATACTCTAGTTCTTCGTTAACAGATGTCTACGAAGGGTACTAGGCATAAAGTGACAGGCCAGGGTGTTGACGGAAGGAGGACCTATGGGAAAGGAGCTCAAACAACCACTGGAGCACTAGATTAAGCCGGGGCTGGATAGAACATACGCTTTGGAAGGTACCACCCAACATAGCCAGACTGGCCCTTACTTGGAATACTAATGGTAAGAGAAAGAGAAGTAGACCAACAAATACACGGAGAAGAGAACCGGGGAAGGAACTAGGATTAAATAATGATTACGGGGGGGGGGAGGGGAGATTCAGGGCGGGATGTTGTGGGGGAGGGGGGAGGTTCAGGGGCGTGTATGCTGGCGGTATGTTGTGGGGGTAGTGAGGAGGAGAGGTTCAGTGGAGTGTATGCAGGCGGGATGTTGTGGGGGGGGGGGAGGCTCAAGGGAGTGTATGCTAGCGGGTTGTTGTGGAGAGGAAGGGGGGGGGGGCATAGGAGTTCAGGGGCGTGTATACTGGCGGGATGTTGTGGGGGTAGTGAGGAGGAGAGGTTCAGGGGAGTGTATGCTGGCGGGATATTGTGGGGGGGGGAGGCTCAGGGGAGTGTATGCTAGCGGGTTGTTGTGGAGAGGAAAGGGGGGGGGAGCAGAGGAGTTCAGGGGCGTGTATGCTGGCGGGATGTTGTGGGGGTAGTGAGGAGGAGAGGTTCAGGGGAGTGTATGCTGGCGGGATATTGTGGGGGGGGGAGGCTCAGGGGAGTGTATGCTAGTGGGTTGTTGTGGAGAGGAAAGGGGGGGGGGAGCAGAGGAGTTCAGGGGCGTGTATGCTGGCGGGATGTTGTGGGGGTAGTGAGGAGGAGAGGTTCAGGGGAGTGTATGCTGGCGGGATATTGTGGGGGGGGGGGAGGCTCAAGGGAGTGTATGCTAGCGGGTTGTTGTGGAGAGGAAAGGGGGGGGAGCAGAGGAGTTCAGGGGCGTGTATGCTGGCGGGATGTTGTGGGGGTAGTGAGGAGGAGAGGTTCAGGGGAGTATATGCTAGCGGGATGTTGTGGGGATGGAGGGGGAGGTTCAGGGGGGTGTGTGCTGGCGGGATTTTGTCAATGGCCTTTGTGCCGAGAGGAGCCACGGTCTTTGATTGATTGACGGATGGATTGAATGATTGATTGATTGAAAAGGCAGTAGTGAATAAGCTGACAGCAGCTGCTACGACACAACATCATACACGTCTATTTCAGGACGAACGTCAAGGAAGAAGAAGAAGAAGGAAGAGGAGGAAGAAGAAGATGAAGAAGAAGAAAAGAAGACGAAGACGAAGAAAAAGAAGAAGAAGAAAAACAAAACGAAGAGGAAGAAGAAGGAAGAGGAAGAAGAAGAAGAAGAAGGAGAAGAAGGAGTAGGTTTATCTTTATCAAGAAAGGACAAACTTCCAGATAATAATTCTTGAGATAGCAGGAAAGGCAGCAGCAGTGAAATGAAGGCCACACTTGAGTTGACGAGATACAAGAAGGCGACAAGAGCTCACGCATTCAACGTGACAGCCATTCATGTTTTGGTATATGGCTGTCACGTGTTGGACAGACGAAGAACATGCACAGAAACTCGGGATTACACAAGGGACAAAGGAGTGAAGAAGATGGGCGGTCGCTGGACGGGATCGAAATGACGATATTCAAATCGGCAGCCACACCAACGTCAATGATGTCGCAGACACCGCCCTGTTTAGCACATCGGGTGTGCACGTGCCTGGCAACAGATCGGCGCGAGAAGTGGTGCTCTTGTTGCTCTACAATTTTAAACGTCCACCAATGGGATGGCGAGATGGCACAAGGAAAGCGCTTGGACCATCAACGTTCGTCAGAGCACGAACACCAAAATGAATTGAAATACGATTTGGCTACCTGGCATCAGCTACCTGATATGCCTGACTGAATCACCAGGATTACAGGTGACACAGATTTAGGGTTTCAAAGTGACGGACCGTACGGTATAAGTTAAGACTGCATATGGTACACATCTTTATCAGATAAGAATAGCCAAGCTACAACAATATCGCAATAAGTGCAGAGATCACAGGAATCAGAAGAAAAGACCAATACAGTGTCCACGAGCTGAAAACTTTAGCACAAACAATGATTGAGGAGAAATATAATACCAAGGAATGGACACAGATGGTTCAGCAGTGAGGGCAGACAGAAACAGGGGTGGGGGAATATTCATGACACAAAAGTGGAAATATAACAGAAGAGGCCTGCCCAATAGGCGAGTCGTCCACAAACCTCAGAGCAGAATCGATGGCCCTCCTGCGAGCACTGATAATACTTGAAATAGAAAAGCAACCACCAATTAAAATTGCTTTTTCACAAACTGCAGAGTACTATTACAGGCAAAACAAAAAAAACAAAACAAACAACGAATAATTGTTATCAGAAATTAGAGCAGAACTAGGAAAAATCCAGGGATCCTCAACAATAGCCCTCCAGTGGAATACCAGTACACAAGAGAGCTGACGCTGTAGCAAAACATGACAGCAAAAAGGCACTATTATGATGTATGATCGAGAACCATACAGAGAGATCAAGAACATCATCAGAAATCAATATATACACCGATGAGTGCCCATGTGGAGCAGGAGGCCAGAATCTTAAACACATTCTACGAGAATGTCCAGTCTATAGGGAAATGAGATGCCAGACCTGGCCAGAGGGTGCAGAGCTGAGACAAAAGCTGTGGGGCAGCCGCTCCGACCTGGTGAAGACTACAGACTTCATCATGGCGACTGGTCTGCAGATATAGCATGACCAAAAGATCCTGAACAAAAAGAGGAAGAAGAAGGTACAAATCATCAAGTTGGTTTCCATGTAATATGCAATATTTAAGAGTTCGTGTTTTACATAACCTAATTGGGTTGTCATTATACAAAAGATGTGCAGTACAGAACTACATACAATTTAATTTTAGGCTTGTGATTCGTCTTCTTCTTTGCGTTCAGTATCTCTTGGTCATGCTATCTTAGACTGCAGGCCAGTCGCCATGATAAAGTCTGTAGTCTTCACCAGGTCGGAGCGGCTGCCCCACAGCTTTTGTCTCAGCTCCGCACCCTCTGGCCGGGTCTGGTATCTCATTTCCCTATAGATTGGGCATTCGTGTAGAATATGTTCAAGGTTCTGGTCTCCTGTTCTATAGGGGCACTCATCGGTGTGTGAGATCTTTAGTCGGTATAGATGTTCTAGTAGTCTGCTGTGTCCAGTTCTTAGGCGAAATAAGGTAGTTTGTTGGTGTCTTTTGAGTTGGTGAATTGAGTCTGGTGTACTGCTTGTGTCCATGTCTGCATGCCGGAGATTATCAGCTGTTGATTTTCACAAATAAGCTAATATATTTAAATAACACCATGTGCAGGGGAGAGGGAGGGGTCAATGAAAAGTGGACTGATGTAAATATGGGGAAACGAACGGCCAAATGTAGCCATTTATGTGTGGTCCCCTTTTGTGGATGACCCTTAAACTCATGCATGTCTATTCACACGATTATGTCTGCCTTCTATAGACAGAAAACTGTTTACACATGTAGACAGAAAACTGATGACACATGTAGGTAGACAGAAAACTGTTAACACATGTAGACAGAAAACTGTTCACACATGTAGACAGAAAACTGTGGTATCGCGTAGACCAATGTTTCCCAATGTTTTTACACTGACCGGTGAAAACATAAACAAATTGTTCCTGGACCGGTAAAAATAGGAAACATTGTTTGAGTATCGGTAAAAATAGGAACAACTTCTAGCGGACCACTCAGACAGAAAACAAATCCTATTATTTATATTGTATTTTGCCTATTAGTTGTTAAAGCTGAAATTTTAACAAACAAATTCTATAGCCATGTCACACAGAACCAGAATTCGAGCAGTACACATATAAGGGGGCCAGCAGCAATTTCCTTTTCCCAGGACCGGTAGGACATTTCTGTTTACCGGCAGCGATCCCAGGATCGGCAGGATATTCTGTTTACCGGCAGCGGTCCCAGGATCGGCAGGACATTTCTGTTTACCGGCAGCGGTCCCAGGATCGGCAGGATATTCTTTTTACCGGCAGCGGTCCGAGGATCGGCAGGACATTATGTTTACCGGCAGCGGTCCGAAGGACCGGCAGGATATTCTGTTTACCGGAAGCGCTCCGAGGATCGGCAGGACATTCTGTTTACCGGCAGCAGTCCGAGGACCAACGTTTCGGATTCAGTGAAATAAACCATTTGACTTGGACTGACTAAAGGACATTTCTGTTTACCGGCAGCGATCCCAGGATCGGCAGGATATTCTGTTTACCGGCAGCGGTCCCAGGATCGGCAGGACATTTCTGTTTACCGGCAGCGGTCCCAGGATCGGCAGGATATTCTTTTTACCGGCAGCGGTCCGAGGATCGGCAGGACATTATGTTTACCGGCAGCGGTCCGAAGGACCGGCAGGATATTCTGTTTACCGGAAGCGCTCCGAGGATCGGCAGGACATTCTGTTTACCGGCAGCAGTCCGAGGACCAACGTTTCGGATTCAGTGAAATAAACCATTTGACTTGGACTGACTAACGGCCTCATACATCAAGCTGTTCACTGGAGCGACATGTACACTTTGTTCATCTTCTATCCTTAAAGTCCCAGGCTACCCTAGTCGTCACAGACGGGATGATACAGCAATCCTGCTTACACACAGGTTTTGGAGATAGTAACAAGGGGAGGGCTATTTCTACACGACAGAGAGAATGTACAAGCAACATGTTTACAATGGCTGGTGACAATAAGCGTACACAAACAGCTGTGAGGATTCTGAACTACAAAGTTTCGTCTGCGCGTGCGTGTGTGGTATGGACAACGACGTTCCGTTGAGTCCCTTGAGAACTGCTGAAACTGTCGATTTCTTGTGCGCTAAACATTTCAATGTATAATAGCAGGTACACAATCTCCTTAGATGCAAGTCCATCTGCCTGTTTGTAGTTAAAAAACTGTACCTGTTATTGGCATTCTCTGTGATCGGATCTGTCTAAAGCCGTTCTGTTAATGGTGTTTCAAATGTGTAGATATAGGCACTACCAAGGACACTTCTAACAGCATTGGCCCAGAGCATTGTTGGAGGGGGTCAAGTGTTTTGATCGATAGGAACGCCAGATGCTACCGTGTCATGTAAAACTGTGTACTCGTCATGTAAAACTGTGTACTCGTCATGTAAAACTGTGTACTCGTCATGTAAAACTGTGTACTCGTCATGTAAAACTAGGTACTCGTCATGTAAAACTGTGTACTCGTCATGTAAAACTGTGTACTCGTCATGTAAAACTGTGTACTCGTCATATAAAACTGTGTACTCGTCATATAAAACTGTCTACTCGTCATATAAAACTGTGTACTCGTCATGTAAAACTGTGTACTCGTCATGTAAAACTGTGTACTCGTCATGTAAAACTGTGTACTCATCATGTAAAACTGTGTACTCGTCATGTAAAACTGTGTACTCGTCATGTAAAACTGTGTACTCGTCATGTAAAACTGTGTACTCGTCATGTAAAACTGTATACTCGTCATGTAAAACTGTAAACTCGTCATGTAAAACTGTGTACTCGTCATGTAAAACTGTGTACTCGTCATGTAAAACTGTGTACTCGTCATGTAAAACTGTGTACTCGTCATGTAAAACTGTGTACTCGTCATGTAAAACTGTGTACTCGTCATGTAAAACTGTGTACTCGTCATGTAAAACTGTGTACTCGTCATGTAAAACTGTGTACTCGTCATGTAAAACTGTGTACTCGTCATGTAAAACTGTATCTCGTCATGTAAAACTGTGTACTCGTCATGTAAAACTGTGTACTCGTCATGTAAAACTGTGTACTCTTCATGTAAAACTGTGTACTCGTCATGTAAAACTGTGTACTCGTCATGTAAAACTGTGTACTCGTCTTGTAAAACTGTGTACTCGTCATATAAAACTGTGTACTCGTCATGTAAAACTGTGTACTCGTCATATAAAACTGTGTACTCGTCATGTAAAACTGTGTACTCGTCAGGTAAAACTGTGCACTCGTCATGTAAAACTATGTACTCGTCATATAAAACTGTGTACTCGTCATGTTAAACTGTCTACTCGTCATGTACAACTGTGTGCTCGTCATGTAAAACTGTGTACTCGTCATATAAAACTGTGGATTCGTCATGTAAAACTGTTTACTCGTCATATAAAACTGTGTACTCGTCATGTACAACTGTCTACTCGTCATGTAAAACTGTGTACTCGTCATATAAAACTGTCTACTCGTCATATAAAACTGTGTACTTGTCATGTAAAACTGTGTACTCGTCATATAAAACTGTGTACTCGTGATGTAAAACTGTGTACTCGTCATATAAAACTGTGTACTCGTCATATAAAACTGTCTACTCGTCATGTAAAACTGTGTGCTCGTCATGTAAAACTGTGTACTCGTCATATAAAACTGTGGATTCGGCATGTAAAACTGTGTACTCGTCATATAAAACTGTGTACTCGTCATGTACAACTGTCTACTCGTCATGTAAAACTGTGTACTCGTCATGTAAAACTGTGTACTCGTCATATAAAACTGTGTACTCGTCATGTAAAACTGTGTACTCGTCATGTAAAACTGTGTACTCGTCATGTAAAACTGTGTACTCGTCATATAAAACTGTGTACTCGTCATGAAAAACTGTGTACTCGTCATATAAAACTGTCTACTCGTCATATAAAACTGTGTACTCGTCATGTAAAACTGTGTACTCGTCATGTAAAACTGTGTACTCGTCATGTAAAACTGTGTACTCGTCATGTAAAACTGTGTACTCGTCATATAAAACTGTGTACTCGTCATGTAAAACTGTGTACTCGTCATGTAAAACTGTGTACTCGTCAAGTAAAACTGTGTACTCGTCATGTAAAACTGTGTACTCGTCATATAAAACTGTGTACTCGTCATGTAAAACTGTGTACTCGTCATGTAAAACTGTGTACTCGTCATATAAAACTGTGTACTCGTAATGAAAAACTGTGTACTCGTCATATAAAACTGTCTACTCGTCATATAAAACTGTGTACTCGTCATGTAAAACTGTGTACTCGTCATATAAAACTGTGTACTCGTCATGTAAAACTGTGTACTCGTTCTATAAAACTGTGTACTCGTCATGTAAAACTGTCTACTCGTCATGTAAAACTGTGTGCTCGTCATGTAAAACTGTGTACTCGTCATATAAAACTGTGGATTCGTCATGTAAAACTGTGTACTCGTCATATAAAACTGTGTACTCGTCATGTACAACTGTCTACTCGTCATGTAAAACTGTGTACTCGTCATGTAAAACTGTGTACTCGTCATATAAAACTGTGTACTCGTCATGTAAAACTGTGTACTCGTCATGTAAAACTGTGTACTCGTCATGTAAAACTGTGTACTCGTCATGTAAAACTGTGTACTCGTCATGAAAAACTGTGTACTCGTCAAATAAAACTGTCTACTCGTCATATAAAACTGTGTACTCGTCATGTAAAACTGTGTACTCGTCATGTAAAACTGTGTACTCGTCATATAAAACTGTGTACTCGTCATGTAAAACTGTGTACTCGTCATGTAAAACTGTGTACTCGTCATGTAAAACTGTGTATTCGTCATATAAAACTGTGTACTCGTCATGTAAAACTGTGTACTCGTCATATAAAACTGTGTACTCGTCATGTAAAATTGTGTACTCGTTATGTAAAACTGTGTACTCGTCATGTAAAACTGTGTACTCGTCATGTAAAACTGTGTACTCGTCATGTAAAACTGTGTACTCGTCATGTAAAACTCTGTACTCGTCATGTAAAACTGTGTACTCGTCATGTAAAACTGTGTACTCGTCATGTAAAACTGTGTACTCGTCATGTAAAACTGTGTACTCGTCATGTAAAACTGTGTACTCGTCATGTAAAACTGTGTACTCGTCATGTAAAACTGTGTAATCGTCATGTAAAACTGTGTACTCGTCATGTAAAACTGTGTACTCGTCATGTAAAACTGTGTTCTCGTCATGTAAAACTGTGTACTCGTCATGTAAAACTGTGTACTCGTCATGTAAAACTGTGTACTCGTCATGTAAAACTGTGTACTCGTCATGTAAAACTGTGTACTCGTCATGTAAAACTGTGTACTCGTCATGTAAAACTGTGTACTCGTCATGTAAAACTGTGTACTCGTCATGTAAAACTGTGTACTCGTCATGTAAAACTGTGTACTCGTCATGTAAAACTGTGTACTCGTCATGTAAAACTGTGTACTCGTCATGTAAAACTGTGTACTCGTCATATAAAACTGTGTACTCGTCATATAAAACTGTGTACTCGTCATATAAAACTGTGTACTCGTCATATAAAACTGTGTACTCGTCATATAAAACTGTGTACTCGTCATATAAAACTGTGTACTCGTCATATAAAACTGTGTACTCGTCATATAAAACTGTGTACTCGTCATATAAAACTGTGTACTCGTCATATAAAACTGTGTACTCGTCATATAAAACTGTGTACTCGTCATATAAAACTGTGTACTCGTCATGTAAAACTGTGTACTCGTCATTTATATGTACCTACATGTCTCCTACTATCTTCTCTGATTCTATCTATTCTTGTTACTCCAATCAATCTGCGCATTTCATCTCTGTTGTTACGAAGTGTCTTTTATCTTTGTTTGTTAATGTCGAATTCTGGCACGGACAGCACAATGTGGGTAGGAATGTCGTGTTGTATAGCTTTCTGTAACCATTGTCACCTGCTTACATTGTAATATCGGGTACATTTGCCCAATGATTTGACTTGCTATATTACATCTGTTTTGGATTTCAGTTCTGCGTTTTCAGCTTGCTGAGATGATGTTACCCAGGTAGGTGAAATCTTTCACCTGTTTTAGTTGTTGGTTTTGTAACATCCGTACATACCTCATTTAGAGTGTTGGTATGTTGTTGAAGTTGTTTGTCTGAGGTTGCTATTAATGCTTGGTCATCAGCAAAGGGAAATTCGTTTAAGTGGTCACTGAGGCTGTTTCCCTCACTAATGTTGCCTTTTTTACATAACGCGTCTATAAATGGGATAGTCATGGGGATAGTACAGAACCTTGCCGTAGAGCGGTCCTAATAAGACATTTGTCGGAATAATCTGCATTTGTTCATGCTGCACATTGTCTATTCATATAAAAACTTGTTCATATATTGGTGAAATGTTTGTCTACTCCATAACGTTCTAATGTTGTCCACAGTTGGTAGATATCCGCTGGAGGGGATGCCATCTCTTGATCTAAGAAAGCAACGTCTAGTGTCTGATCGTACTCGACTGTTTTCCCCGTTAGTTGCCTGTGTGCGAAGATTGAATCTGTACGACTCCTGTTTTTCCTAAATCCCATCTGTGCTTCGCTAAGTTACGGTTTTATGATTGGGCGTAGTCTTTTTTTCCAATATTTTACAAAATATCTATCCAGTATGGCTAAGTAATGATATTCCTCTATATTATGTAGTCTTTTTTGCCGCCTTTTTTCCATACGTGGAATATTGTTGCACATCTCGTCTTGTGGTGTTTCTTGTTAAATCTGCACTAGGTTATACAGTCTGTCTAGACAGGCTATCCCTACATCTTTTGTTGCCTTCATAAGTTCGGCAGGGATATTTCCGGCCCTGGTGACTTGTTTGATGGTGCCGCTTGTATAGGATATTGTATATCTGATTTAACTTAACGTCTTTATACTGGTTTAGAAGACCATGCAGAGTCTGTATACAACCAGTTACATTTACATCACCTTGCTCTAAAAGCTATGCGCATCCAGTTTATTCTTAAATGCATTAACTGTCCCTGCCTCCACTACCTCCCCTGGCAATGCATTCCAAGCAGACACCACTCTCTGACTAAAAAAATATTTCCTAATATCTAACCTGGACCTCTCTTTAGTCAGCGTGTAGCTATGCCCTCGTGTTATTGTAGGTGGCTGCATTAAAAAAACAACTTGTTATAGTCTAATTTATCGATTCCTCTGATCATCTTATAAACCTGTATTAAGTCACCACGAATTCTTCTCTCTTCGAGACACTGTAGGCCGGTTTTTCTGAGTCGTTCCTCATAACTGTAATTCTGGAATCCCACTATCATCTTTGTCGCTCTTTTTTGTATTCTTTCTAGCATGTTTATGTCCCCTCTATGATAAGGACTCCACACCTGTACACAGTACTCCAATCTAGGTCTAACTAAAGCTTTATACAGTTTGACGATCACTTCCTTGCTCCTATGTTTAATATTTCTTTTTATCATACCTAACATTGCATTTGCCTTTTTCACTGCTACTTTAACTTGCTCCCTCACCTTTCCTGTATGATCTATTATAACCCCTAGGTCCCTTTCCTTATCTATCTTTCTAATATTGTTTCTCCCATTCTGTAATTATGTTCCATATTGGATCTATCCATGTGGATGACTGTACATTTATCTACATTAAACTCCATTTGCCAGCTTACAGACCATTCTCAAATTTTATCTAAATCCGACATCAATATATCCACTTCCGCTTTAGATGAAACACTACTGCATAGTTTTGTGTCATCAGCAAATTTTGCAATCATGGATCCCATATCAATGTCCAATTCATTTATATATATCAAGAACAAAATTGGTCCCAAAACCGAGCCCTGTGGCACACCACTTTTCACTTCACACCACTCAGAGTACTCCTTATTTATGCCCACCCTCTGCCTTCTTCCCGTTAACCAATTTTCAATCCATTTGGCAATTTCCCCACCTATTCCATGTGATTTTAACTTTCGAAATAATCTTTGATGAGGTACTCTATCAAAGGCCTTTGCAAAGTCTAGATAAATAACGTCCACTGGCTCCCCTTTATCTATGATTTTAGTAACCTCCTCCATAAATTCTCATAGATTTGTTAAGCACGATCTCCCTCTAGTAAACCCATGCTGACTATTTCTGATTAGATTAAACTTGTTTAAATGCATTACAATGTTTTCTTTGATTATTGACTCTAACAATTTACAGACTATGCTCGTTAAACTCACCGGTCTATAATTTGCTGGATCTGATTTTTGGCCTTTTTTGAATAAGGGGATCACTCCTGCATCTTTCCAATCCCGTGGAACAATCCCTTTTGTAAGTGATTGAGAACATAATATAGCCAATGGTTTTGCTAGTTGGTCTCTAATTTCATACAGCAATTTTGGATGAATACCATCTTGACCTGGACATTTATTCACTTTCAACCCCTCCAATTTAAAAAAAACCATTTTCTCTGTAATACAGATTGATCTTAATCCCGCTGTATCCATGTCTCTTTGAAAAATATCTATAGGCTCTGGGATCTCGGAGCAGTCCTCCTTTGTGAAGACTGTGCCAACGTACTGATTGAGCAGATTAGCTGCCTCCCTATTCTCACTTATTATTTTCCATGTACTGTCTATGAGAGGGCCTACTTTGTCTTTCGTTCTTTGTTTATTTCTAACATAAGAGAAGAAGCTTTTACTGTCAGTCTTGATCATCTGAGCAAGTTTTTTTTCAAAGTCTATTTTTGGTGTTCTATTCGCTTTCTCAGATATGTTCTGCTTGTCCAAATATTTTACATAAGTTTCTTTTGTTTTACCTGCCTCTATATATTTTTTCCATGCTTTATTTTTTGCTCTTCTACATTTCACTACAAATCTAGTTATCCACTTTTTACGCTTTGGGTTTACCTCCCTACATGAAACACATTCCTCTTTTAGCGTTTCTAGAACTGTTTTAAAACTTTCCCGCTCCTGTTCAACATCTGTTCCTACGACAATATCTTTCCAGATTATGTTGTTCGCTGCCTCTTTCATCCTCTTAACATCTGCCTTAGAGTAGTCGTATGTTCGCGTGTTTATGTTTACTTCTTTCCCTGCAATAAGATCCCAACGGATGATTTGATGGTCACTTGAGCCAAACAGTTCCCCAACGGTAACGTTTTCAATCATATTTTCCTCTGTGGTAAAAACTAGGTCGAATTTGTTTTTGCCTCTGGTGGCTGCTTCTACATGTTGAATAAAAAAATTGTCAGTTATGCACTTATCAAAAGGTTTTGACTCTACAATTGCTTCTGCTATATCCAATTTTATTTCTGGATAGTTGAAATCTCCCATTAATAATAATTTCCCTTCACTTGTCTTTGCTATGCTACTAATCAGCTCCTCATCTTCCTCTTTTTGACTTGATGGACATCTATAGCACACTCCAATCACTGTTTTTCACCCCCAATTTCTATTTCTCCCCATACACTTTCATTTTTGTTACCACATGATAAATCATCTTTGATCGTTATATTAACAGAATGTATACAGTATAATAAAACGCCACCTCCCTTAGTCTTGTCTCCAATTATCCTATCTTTCCTTAACATTGTATATCCCTCAATTTCAAGTTCACTATCTGCAATCTCCTCATATGTCCATGATTCTGTTAACCCTATTATATCTGGTTTTTCTTCTTCTACATACAGTTCCAATTCTTCTCTTTTATTTACTATGCTTCTCACATTTGCATAAAAACATTTCAGTTTTTATGTTGTTGGTTTTTCTCTTTTTGCTTCTGCTTTATCATTTTAGTGTTTGCCTTTCCACTATGTATTTCACACTTCCCTGACACCAACTCTCCCCTTTGACTACATCCTCTATAGCACCCTATTGTAGGTCTATCTTTAGTCTCATACTTCGTAGGACTTTCTAGTTTAAATTTCTAACACAATGATAGAACACATACTTTGCTACAACATGCTGTCCTATCTCATTTAGATGTAAACCTCCCCAATCTAACATTTTACTTGTGTCTACTTTAACATCAATAAATTCCATTCCCATGTCCGCACACATCACCTGAAACCTAAGGTTGATACCTATTATTTTGCTATCTAGATAGTCTGACCCATCTGCTCTGTTCTATTTCCATCTGCCTCTTTTCTATCTTCTATTTAGTTACATCCAGTTCTAGCTCTGTAGCGATCTCTATATTGCTATCTAGCGCTCTCGCTATTTGTCCAGTAGCTCTTCGAAATATTATTACCCTCATTCCCTGATCTTTCTTCTGCCCTGTCTTTCATTTACATTTCCATCATTTCTGATTTCTGTTGGATCATAACATTCGTCCATGTCTCATAATTTTATTTTTTGTGTGTGTAGGAAGTTTCTGAATGCATTTAATGGACTGAGTTTAGATTTATTCTTTCCACGATTGTGCCTTTGGCTCTTGGATTACCCTGTTTGTTGTTTTTGCGGCTAATTTAAATTCAGTATAGCCTGTCGTTTCGCTCGAAACCCATTTTCAAAAATGTGTTCTTTTTCTCTTTAATCTAGTATATCGAGGGTCAAAATGTCCGCTAGGCTAATTGACTTAAGCCGAGGATCCAGGTAAGAGGATACAAATGTATCTTTGTTATTTGTAAGTTAAATATCAGGAGAAGGGGCAGGGGGTGGGGGAGGGGGGGGGGGTTAGTGTGTAGGTGGATGAGGGTAATAACAAGGCCTGGTGAGAGCCTAGAGATACCATGTCCCACACACAAAACAGCTATAACACACAATCATAGGCTCATCGGGAAACGTCTGGGGAAGGAAGTGACGATATCAGGGTGTCGTGACAGTTGATCTGGGGATTGATGTACCAACAACTCCCAGCATCCACGAAGAATGATGGAGAGGATGTTCCATGTACACAACTTGAGAGGATGTACCATGTATACAACTAGAGATGATGTCCCATGTACACAACTGAAGAGGATGCCCCATGTGCACAACTAGAGAGGATGTCCCATGTACATAACTAGAAAGGATGTCATATGCACGTAGATGATGCTAGCAGAGTTGAATACCTTGATTTCGTCACATTTAGGCAGGTAAGAAAATAAAATGCAAGGTTTTTTTATAGCTTGTCGTGTGCATATGTGTGAATGTGTGTGTGTATGTGTGTACATATTGATATATATAAATATGTGCAAATGTGGTTATGATTGAACACGACTTGGGCGTGTATGTGTGTTTGTAGGTCTGTCTGGTGCCACAGACTGTTTCCCCATTGATATACCAAAATATTGATCATTTCGATTGTGGCCGATCTGCCTTCATGTTTAACACAAAGATTGTATCCACATACTCAGTTCTGCCATTTCTAGAGACAAATCGCTGAGTATTTACAAATGACATACCATCTGTTGGCACTATGTCAATATTTGAGCCCTAACTTCTTTAGCACATTGGACCATCAATACATCGATGGATGTACAACTTGAATGATTAACATCATTAGGAAGGCGATAAGAACTAACTAAGTCTGCAGAATTTTGCCAGAGCTAGCACCTGTCAAAATGGTGACGTGAATATTTGCAGCCGCTTTGAACTTTGATATCAGCATAGTTACCTTGAATGCTGCTGCCAAGTCAAAGATACTAGTTAATAAGCGGTTGTGTGAGAGTATATCAACATAACAAAAGTGTTATACCCATATATGAACCTGCAGTAACACGTTAGTAGCTAGCTGCAGATAGTAATTGTTGGGAATACCGAACAATATCTCTGAGTTTTCGATAAACTACATTCAAGCGAATTTTAAAATACCGGGGTTGAATGTGGCACTGGGTGTTCAAATGTATCAGACACAGAACATCCTAACCTGACGTCATTGTGTGCTGCCCACCGTTACTCCCCCCATCCAATCATGGCCCAAACCACATCTTAAAACAGGTCAGGCCTGGGTGACTCACTTGTTGAAAAGCACAACATCCGGTCTCCAGACTTCCTCTGACGGGACAAGGATCTCCTTCATGCCCTCGTACTCTAGCGGGTTCCACACGAGATGCAGATCGAGCCATTCCTTCACAGAAACATCAGGTAGATGTGGTTACTAGCATCTGCTTAATTATCAGCTACAACTGTCAGACAGACAAACATCTCGGACATCAACACGGCTCTAAATAGTATCTGCTGGCCTTGAACGTGTGAGTTGACACATGCATAGGTTGAGGTCACAACTATCAGACACATTCCCCGTTAAATGAGCGCCTCATCTCAGCTACTCTAACCACTACACCAGTTATGGAAGATGGCGCTACGATTATCGTCGCGTGCATCCCATGATAGGAAGGCATGGGACCTCTGTCTCTGTGTGTCGTTGGTATTTAGGGGGACGAGGGTGGGACGGGGGGACGAATAAATGGGCCACTGTATGCTTCTGAGCATTTGGAAAAGGACTTTGAAATAAGAACTTTATTTTGTGATGCTAGTGGAGGAAACGCCACAAGAGCAGATGAAGTGTTTTGTCACAGGCTAACCTGTCCGGGAGACAACTTGCGGCACTTCTGGTTGGTAATGAGCAAGAACAGGAATGGAAGAAGGGCCAACACTTGTGCTGCAGATTGAGAGCATACAGTTGTAGGGCACCAAAGAGGTGTCACACATCGAGCTCTTCCCCCCTCGATGTGTTCAGTGCCACAACCAAGCAGGTGAGTTATCATCTGTTGTACAAGGTGGAGCTAGACATCTTGAACAGGGGCTTACAATCCTGGACCCCACGTCATCTTGAGGTTAGCGAGGTGGGGGGAATGGGGGGGGGGGTGGAGGTTCAGAACAGAGTCGGTCCTGTGTGGGGACTAGAGGAGAGTTGCGTGTGGTGTCTGAAAACGGTGTGGTAATTGAATAATTAAATAGGGATCCGTGAAGGATTATGTAGGGATACATGAAAGATTATGTAGGGATCCATGAAGGATTATGTAGGGACCCATGAAGGATTATGTAGGGACCCCTGATGGATTATGTAGGGACCCATGAAGGATTATATAGGGACCCATGAGGGATTATGTAGGGACCCCTGATGGATTATGTAGGGACCCCTGAAGGATTATGCAGGGACCCATGAAGGATTATGTAGGGACCCCTGAAGGTTTATGTAGGGACCCATGAAGGATTATGTAGGGACCCATGAAGGATTATGTAGGGACCCATGAAGGATTATGTAGGGACCCCTGATGGATTATGTAGGGACCCATGAAGGATTATGTAGGGACCCATGAAGGATTATGTAGGGACCCATGAAGGATTATGTAGGGACCCCTGATGGATTATGTAGGGACCCATGAAGGATTATGTAGGGACCCCTGATGGATTATGTTGGGACCCATGAAGGATTATATAGGGACCCATGAGGGATTATGTAGGGATCCATGAAGGATTATGTAGGGACCCATGAAGGATTATGTAGGGACCCCTGATGGATTATGTAGGGACCCATGAAGGATTATGTAGGGACCCGTGAAGGATTATGTAGGGACCCATGAAGGATTATGTAGGGACCCCTGATGGATTATGTAGGGACCCATGAAGGATTATGTAGGGACCCCTGATGGATTATGTTGGGACCCATGAAGGATTATATAGGGACCCATGAAGGATTATGTAGGGATCCATGAAGGATTATGCAGGGACCCATAAAGGATTATGTAGGGACCCCTGATGGATTATGTAGGGACCCATGAAGGATTATATAGGGACCCATGAAGGATTATGTAGGGATCCATGAAGGATTATGTAGGGACCCATGAAGGATTATGTAGGGACCCCTGAAGGATTATGTAGGGACCCATGAAGGATTATGTAGGGATCCATGAAGGATTATGTAGGGATCCATGAAGGATTATGTAGGGATCCATGAAGGATTATATAGGAGTCCGGGAGTCCGTAAAGGGTGATGTGGAGGTCCAAAATTAATGCAATGGAAGTCTGCAACGCGAGTCAACATTTTAAAACTAGGTAATTATGCGTTGGTGTTCAATAGGGAATCGGGTGCTGTGGGAGATGAAGGGAGATTCTGTGAATTATCAAGATGGGCGGGGGTGGGTGAGGGGGGGGGGTCTGTAACGTGCAACAGGTTGGGAATCACTAATATACAAAACAACAAACACCTGCACACTACATGACAGACAACACGTGATTGGTTGGCATCAATAAATATAAAACAACAAATGACTAACAGAGAACATGCAGAAACATGGCAAGCTGATAATATGATTGTGCACCCTCTTGTCACACCTAATGCTGGTTCGTCAGATTGTCAGAACTGGCATCAGACTTTGGCATCTGACGTTGGCATCAGAACTGGCATCAGACTTTGGCATCAGAACTGGCACCAGACTTTGGCATCTTCTTCTTCTTCTTCTTCTTCTTCTTCTTCTTCTTCTTCTTCGTACGCTGTCAGACGTCAACCTTTATTTTTTCTAAAAAAGCAGCGGTCATCCTGAGGCTGTCGACACTGCCATAGAGCTTGTCTAGTGTTGCCACTGGTGATGGCCATATCTGCTTTCTCTGATCCTCATATGTCGGGCAGTTTTGCAGCAAATGTTCAGCGGTCATTTTCCCAGTACCACACGGGCATTCGTCGGTGTCACCTATCTTCAATTTATTGAATAGGTGGTACCTCAGTCTATTGTGGCCTGTGCGAAGTCTGAAGACCACGACCTGCTCTCTTCTGTTAAACTGGTAATAGGCATCGTGCTTTGGCATCTGACGTTGTCATCAGAACTGACATCCATCGTTGTCACCTGATTTATTCCTGCCAGGTATGTGAGCTCTCACAAACATTTGTGTTGTGAATGAACGTTACAAGTTAACCACAGCCAATTGATTTAGTGAGTTCACAAAAAGTGGGATATTCTCACATTCTGTGGTCAACTACAAACACTGCCTTAATATGGACAAAATACACACATACAAAACTATACGTGAACATGATTTGTCAAACAGTGTCGATATGGAGAGAAGACGATTAGTCCGTCAAAGTCCACAAGCAAGGAAGACAATATGGCCACACGTAGAGAAGATAATGTCTCCACATGTAGGGAAGATAGTGTCTCCACATGTAGGGAAGGCAATAGGTACATGTAGGGAAGATAGTGTCTCCACATGTAGGGAAGATAGTGTCTCCACATGTAGGGAAGGCAATAGGTACATGTAGGGAAGATAGTGTCTCCACATGTAGGGAAGATAGTGTCTCACCATATAGGGAAGGCAATAGGTACATGTAGGGAAGATAGTGTCTCCACATGTAGGGAAGATAGTGTCTCACCATGTAGGGAAGGCAATAGGTACATGTAGGGAAGATAGTGTCTCCACATGTAGGGAAGGCAATAGGTACATGTAGGGTAGGCAATAGATAAAGATGTAGGGAAGGCAATAGGTACATGTAGGGAAGGCAATAGATAAACATGTAGGGAAGGCAATAGGTACATGTAGGGAAGGCAATATGTACATGTAGGGAAGGCAATAGATAAACATGTAGTGAAGGCAATAGGTACATGTAGGGAAGGCAATAGATAAACATGTAGGGAAGGCAATAGGTACATGTAGGGAAGGCAATAGATAAACATGTAGGGAAGGCAATAGGTACATGTAGGGAAGGCAATATGTACATGTAGGGAAGGCAATAGATAAATATGTAGGGAAGGCAATAGGTACATGTAGGGAAGGCAATAGGTACAAATGTAGGGAAGACAGTTGATATACCTACATCTGAATATTACGCAATATAACACGTTATATCCATCAATGTTCACATGGGAACTTAGTCTTATGTCCATCAATGTTCACATGGGAACTTGGTCTTATGTCCATCAATGTTCACATGGGAACTTGGTATTATGTCCATCAATGTTCACATTGGAACTTGGTCTTATGTCCATCAATGTGGGAACTTGGTCTTATGTCCATCAATGTGGGAACTTGGTCTTATGTCCATCAATGTTTACATGGGAACTTGGTCTTATGTCCATCAGTGTGGGAACTTGGTCTTATGACCATCAATGTGGGAACTTGGTCTTATGTCCATCAATGTTCACATGGGAACTTGGTCTTATGTCCATCAATGTTCACATGGGAACTTGGTCTTATGTCCATCAATGTGGGAACTTGGTCTTATGTCCATCAATGTGGGAACTTGGTCTTATGTCCATCAATGTTCACATGGGAACTTGGTCTTATGTCCATCAATGTGGGAACTTGGTCTTATGTCCATCAATTTGGGAACTTGGTCTTATGTCCATCAATTTTCACATGGGAACTTGGTCAATTCAGAATCAAGCTGGGGTTACTGAAAGCATCAGGTGCAATGTGAATAGAGCACATCGGTCACATTCTAAGAAAAATGGGTTTGACTCAATTTAGACACGGAATAAGTTGAGGCAAGGATGGAAGCACCGTACAGCGTCGATCTCTTCATTGTGACCGTTAGATTATTTCACAGGTTGGCTGGGCAAGGTCAGGTCAAGTCAGGTTAGGTCAGATCTGCTACTCCAGCACTCTGAGATATGTACTGGAATATAGCCTGTGAGCTAGTAGACATGGGGGTAGGTCCATGAAGCGAGAAAAGCTTTTGGGCAGTTTTAAACGGGTGTGGTCATGTAACAGGTGTATGAAGGCGCAGTTAGGAAATAGTCTGATGGCACAGTCTGATGGCACAGTCAGGGAACAGTCTGATGGCACAGTCTGATAAACACTGTCAGGAGATAGTCTGATGGCACAGTCAGGGAACAGTCTGATGGCACAGTCAAGGAACAGTCTGATGGTACAGTCAGGGAACAGTATGATGGCACAGTCTGATGGCACAGTCAGTGAACAGTCTTGTGGCACAGTCAGAAAACAGTCTGATAGCATAGTCTGATGGCACAGTCAGGGAATAGTCTGATGGTACAGTCTGATGACACAGGTTGGGGACACAGTCTGATGAAACAGTCTGATGGCACAGTCAGGGCACAGCCTGATGGCACAGTCACACAGAATGCTGTGGTTCAACCATACGTGTCTTCCCCAGGAACATATCAAACGAGAAGAGAAACGTTGGAAGTGGGCAGGTCAAGTAAATGATTCAGCGAAACAAAGATTTTCAAACTAGAAAGTATGTTATTAAAGTGAAAGCATTCTAACATCCTGAAGAGGTGTATGCAGTACTAGACCAGTTTTGCTGTTTTCTGAGATTGTATCCTATATTTATAGAATAATCAGCAACTTGTCACGTTATTCTCGTGTTTTTAAAATGTCGGACGGAGACCTTGCTGTCACAGCGCAGTCAACCTGTGGGGTTTCTAGAGTGATCTGTGGACAACACCAGTGCAGCTAGGCACAAACACTCAACATATATAAAGAGAGCAAAACATACACACTGAACAAACAGGCACTAGGCATGGCACATGATGGTTGTGAGCGACAGACTGTCCACCTGTGGGGCTGGTCGCCTGGGCTAGCACTTACTTATTGAACAACACAATGTCGGGTAGCCATATGTTCTCAGACGGAACGTACATGTGCTCCACTCCAGCGTACTCCGAGGCTATCCAGGTCAGTTTTCTGTCAGTCCATTCCTGCACAGAGGGAAGATATGACTTATGATCTGGGCCGTTTTCTGACTGACACGCCAACTAATCGGTCATACCGGAAGTGTTGATTCGTATTTGGTATGCATGATACCACGTGATATGTGCAAGCAGGTAAACATCCGGGCAATCTTTTTATTGTAGGTCAAAATAGGCATCAGTCGATCAGTGGGGGTAAGTGGATGGTTGAACACAATACAATCATTGCAGCCGTCCAGGCATGCCATACAGCCGACGAAAGAGGGATTTGCATGTGGCTAGCAGCTTCATAATTTGCAACCATTGACACGAAACTCTAACAGCAAATGGTTGGTCACAGAGTTACTTCACAGTGCCCGGCTGTAGTAGTGACTGTGTGCTTCGCTTGGGGCGAATAGTTGATCCAATCACATCCATATTGTGTACAGCCAGTGGGTTAGCTACATCTTTTGGAGTTGAAGACAACGACACGTCACATAAGAGTAGAGCAGATTGTAGGGCAGTGGAGTGGAGAAGATAAGTAACAGAGACTAGTCGTTCATTCCTCACAGTCCTTTGCGAAACAGTGGTCAATGGTCGTCTAGTTTAGGGTAAGAGGACATTTCTCATCAGCTGTTAGTAGTCTAGAATTTTTTTATTTTAAGCGGGGGCTCGACTTCATTGCCTCGGGTTTTTTCCCCATTTTAGCTCGGTCTCTCTCGGCAGATGGGTAGCCCATCTGTCTGGGTACCCCACCTGTCTGGGAACCCCACCTGTCTGGGTACCCCACCTGTCTGGGTACCCCATCTGTCGAGAGCATCGCACAAAGCACGAACTCCGTAGCTCCAGCGATGAGCCTAGGGATCTCTGGAAACAATTGACATCATGGACCGACCGTCGCAGCTCGAAATCAAACCCCGACCGCCTTAACACGAGGCAAACGGCTTGACCACTTCGCCACAGTATTTAATAACCTATTACTACAAGGTCAATACTCATGTGTGACCCTACGGTAGTAGTCCAGGGACGAGGTCAAGGCTGATGAGTCACCTCACGGTAGTAATCCAGGGACGAAGTCAAGGTTCACGTGTCACCTCACGGTAGTAATCCAGGGACGAAGTCAAGGTTCACGTGTCACCTCACGGTAGTAATCCAGAGACGAAGTCAAGGTTCACGTGTCACCTCACGGTAGTAATCCAGGAACGAAGTCAAGGTTCACGTGTCACCTCACGGTGGTAATCCAGGGACGAAGTCAAGGTTCACGTGTCATCTCACGGTAGTAGTCCAGGGACGAGGTCAAGGTTCACGTGTCACCTTACGGTAGTAGTCCAGGGACGAAGTCAAGGTTCATTTCATTGTTTTCATGCCAGGCAGATGAGATTTATCTCACAAGAACAGGTTACGTAAGCCTGACTTAAGAGTGATTCCTGGATAAGCACGTTATAACAAACAGCTGAGCCTCCTCCATGGATGAACACGCACTAACATGTTTACAGTTACTGCCACTTATCTGTTACAGTCAGGTACGAATATGTAAAGGTCAAGGTATCACCCAGCCTAAAGGATGTCGGCAATCGCATGTCGGAGAAGTGGATGCAGTAGGCCACAGCCTGTTATGTTTCACACCGCCAGTTTCCTTTACAGCTGCCTTTTCCTTTTATGTACGGAAGCTATGTATGGATTATACAGCAGGGTTGTCTGAAACATTCTGATTACGGTGTTAGAATTATGTGCTTCTGTCGTGAGAAGTGAGTGATTTATGACTCTGTCGTTAAGACATTCTTGGGTAGTTAGTGTCTATAGAGATGATCCAACAGATGAGGTGCGAACATGATGGTATCTGTGGTATACGTAGGGTACAGAGGACAACATGATATCAGTAGGGGACAGAGGACAACATGATATCAGTAGGACACAGAGGACAACATGATATCAGTAGGACACAGAGGACAACATGATATCAGTAGGACACAGAGGACAGCATGATATCAGTAGGACACAGAGGACAACATGATATCAGTAGGACACAGAGGACAACATGATATCAGTAGGGGACAGAGGACAACATGATATCAGTAGGGGACAGAGGACAACATGATATCAGTAGGGGACAGAGGACAACATGATATCAGTAGGGGACAGAGGACAACATGATATCAGTAGGACACAGAGGACAACATGATATCAGTAGGGGACAGAGGACAACATGATATCAGTAGGGGACAGAGGACAACATGATATCAGTAGGGGACAGAGGACAACATGATATCAGTAGGACACAGAGGACAACATGATATCAGTAGGGGACAGAGGACAACATGATATCAGTAGGACACAGAGGACAACATGATATCAGTAGGGGACAGAGGACAACATGATATCAGTAGGACACAGAGGACAACATGATATCAGTAGGACACAGAGGACAACATGATATCAGTAGGACACAGAGGACAGCATGATATCAGTAGGACACAGAGGACAACATGATATCAGTAGGACACAGAGGACAACATGATATCAGTAGGGGACAGAGGACAACATGATATCAGTAGGGCACAGAGGACAACATGATATCAGTAGGGGACAGAGGACAACATTATATCAGTAGGACACAGAGGACAACATGATATCAGTAGGGGACAGAGGACAACATTATATCAGTAGGACACAGAGGACAACATGATATCAGTAGGGCACAGAGGACAACGTGATATCAGTAGGGCACAGAGGACAACGTGATATCAGTAGGGGACAGCGGACAAAATGATATCACTAGGACACAGAGGACATTATATCAGTAGGGCACAGCGGACAACATAATATCAGTAGGTCACAGAGGACAACATCGCATTAGTAGGACACCATCACATCAGTAAGACACCATCAAATCAGAAGGACACAGGTACACAAGGAGCTCACCTGACGGAGCCAAACATTGGTGGTCATTATTTGGTTCTTCTCATCCTGAAACAACAAGAATCTACATAAGCAAAGGGAGATGGAATCTCTATCTATCTCTCTCTCTCTCTCTCTCTCTCTCACACACACACACACACATACACACACATACATGCACGCACACACACGACACAATCTGTGAACATGAAAGTATAGAAAATGCATCTCATTTAGAAAGTGCTATGGTGTTGCTCTTGTATGGCTCGTGTGCATGCTCAGTATGCATATAGCCGGCACGTATATTACATTTATACATTTGGTGTGTGTAATTAACGAATGGTATAGTTGTTCTCTGACTCCAGAAGACCCGAATAACCGTTGTCTGCCCTATCACTCAGATAAGACAGAACAGTTTCAGTCTGGCACGCTCACATTATGCCAAACGCGCTCTGCTGCAGTAAAGATTGGAGTAAAGGGCTACTTGTCCCAATCTTGTTGACACACCGACTACCCTCCCACCTGTTTCTGCCTGTTTCTCGCTACCTTCTTGACTAACCTCCCAACTGCTTCTACCTGTTTCTCGCTACCTTCTTGACTAACCTCCCAACTGTTTCTGCCTGTTTCTCGCTACCTACTTGACTAACCTCCCACCTGTTTCTGCCTGTTTCTCGCTACCTTCTTGACTACCCCCACCCCCCCCCCCCCCCAACTATTGCTACCTGTTTCTCGCTACCTTGCTTAACTACCCTCCATACTGTTTCTACCCGTTTCTCGGTACCTTATTGACTAGCCTCTTGGTTTCTACATATTGCTCTCTATGTAGTTGCCTTGCCATCTGTTTCTACCCGTTTCTCACTACATTGTTGACTACCCTCCTAACTGTTTCTACCCGTTTCTCGCTACATTGTTGACTAGCTTCTCATATTTGTATCCTTTTTCGTCAATACAAATATAAATAGGTGTGGTTGAGTTATTCACACCAGGACATCGTTAGTCAGACCGAGACAGAGTTAGCCAAACTAGGAGTAATACCAAACCAAAGTACCGACTACAGAAACCTTCTAAATTGTCTATCCAAACTCCAACATATATAATTCACCTGGAACGAGATAACTGGCAATACGAAGATACGTTTCCAATATACATCTACGCTATGTATAGCCGAGACAATTGTTGATGGCTATTCCTGACCTGGCCGTGATCGGTACCCGCCAGGTGTACGCCAGCTATCACAGTGATGGATAGCACGTGCTAGAAACATACTCCAAGAGCGAGATCTTTCATCTCTAATTACAAATATCAAGAGAGCCAGTTTTCCGACTGCTGACTTGAAGACTTGTCGTGTGTTTGTATCACAAAGTGGCACACAATAGTTCGTGGCATGCCTAATGAAAGTGTTGGCAGGTAACCAGGGGCAACAACAACAACTCACCGGGTACCACATCCATCCCAAACATATACCAACAAAACATCAGGACAGACATCCAAACTCACACGGACACCGCCCCCCCCCCCCCTGCCCTATCACAGACACCCACCCTCCCACAGTCACACAGACACCCGCTCTCACACAGACACCCTTCCTATCACAGACACCCACCCTCAAACAGATACCCAACCTCACACAGACACCCACCCTATCACAGACACCCACCCTAACACAGATACCCACCCTCACACAGACACCCACCCTAACACAGACAAACACTCTATCACAGACAACCACCCTCACACAGACACCCACCCAAACACAGACAACCACTCTATCACAGACGCCCACTCTCACACAGACACCCACCCTATAACAGACACCCACCCTCACACAGACACCCACCCTCACACAGACACATACCCTATCCCAGAGACACCCTCACACAGACACATACCCTATCAAAGACACCCACCCTATGACAGACACCCACCCACACACAGACACCCACCCTCACACAGACACCCACCCTATCACAGACACCCACCCTAACACAGACACCCACCCTCACACAGACACCAACCCTATCAAAGACACCCACCCTCACACAGACACCCACTTTCACACAGACACCCACTCTCACACAGACACCCTCCCTATCACAGATACTCACCATCACACAGACACCCACCCACACACAGACACACACCCTCACACCGACATCCAACATCACACAGACACCCACCTTCACACAGATACCCACTCTCACACAGACACTCCCCATCACACAGACACCCACCATCACACAGACACCCACCCTATAACAGACACCCATCCTTTCACAGACACCAACCCTCACACACACACAGACACCAACCCTATCACAGACACCCACCATCACACAGACACCCACCCTCACACAGACACCCACCCTGACACACACACAGACACCCACCCTATAACACACACCCACCCAATCACAGACACCCACCCTCACACACACACAGACACCAACCCTATCACAGACACCCACCCTCACACACACACACATACACCCACCCTATCACAGACACCCACCATCACACAGACACCCACCCTCACACAGACACCCACCCTGACACACACACATACACCAACCCTCACACAGACACCCACCCTCACACACACGCAGACATCCACCCTATCATAGACTAGCACCCTCACACACACACAGACATCCACCCTATCACAGACACACACCCTCACACAGACACTCACCCTCACACAGACACCCGCCCTCACACAGACACCCACCCTATCACAGACACCCACCTTCACACAGACACCCACCCTATCACAGACACCCACCCTCACACATACACCCACGCTCAAACAGACACCCACCCTAACACAGACACCCACTCTATCACAGACACCCACCCTCACACAGACACCCACCATCCCACAGACACCCACCCTCAAACAGACGCCCACCCTAGCACAGACACCCACTCTATCAAAGACACTCACCCTCACACAGACACCCACCATATCACAGAGACTTACCCTCACACAGACACCCACCCTATCACAGACACCCACCCTATCACAGACAGCCACCCACACACAGACACCCACACTAACACATACACCCACCCTATCACAGACACCTACCCTATCACAGACACACACCCTCACACAGACACTACCCATCAGACAGGCACCCACCATCACACAGACACCCACCCTATCACAGACATTCACCCTTACACACACAAAGACACCCACCCTATCACAGACATTCAACCTTACACACACAAAGACACCCACCCTATCACAGACATTCACCCTTACACACACAAAGACACCCACCTTTTAACAGGCACCAACCCTCACACACACACATACACCCACCCTATCACAGACACCCAACTTCACACAAACAACCACCCTCGCACACACACAAACACCCATCCTATCACAGACACCCACCTTCACACAGACACCCACCCTCACACAGACACTCACCCTATCACAGACACCCAACCTCACACAGACACCCACCCTCACACACACACCGACACCCACCCTCACACAGACACAGACCCCCACACAGACCCCCACCCCCACACAGACACCCACCCCCACACAGACACCAACCCCCCCCCCCCACAGACACCCACCCCCACACAGACACCCAACCCCACACAGACACCAACCCTCACACAGACACCCACCCCCACACAGACACCCACCCCCACACAGACACCCACCCCCACACAGACACCCACCCCCACACAGACACCCACCCTCACACAGACACCCACCCCCACACAGACACCCACCCTCACACAGACACCCACCCCCACACAGACACCCACCCCCACACAGACACCCACCCTCACACAGACACCCACCCTCACACAGACACCCACCCCCACACAGACACCAACCCTCACACAGACACTGATAACCCACATAACCCCTCCCTCCACCTCCGCTTCCACACAACCTCAATTTTCAAGACAAACACGCAAAACCCTAATCGCAAAAGAGACACAGACATATAACCCGACAGACAATCAATAACCCCCCCCCCCCCTCCACCAAAACGCCGTCCTTCCCCCCATCCCCGCCCTTCCACACACCAAACTTCAAACATAAAATTAAAAAAAAACAACTTTCACACGTACCCTACCACCCACGCACGCACGCAAACACGCACGCACGGACGCACCCACCCACCCACACACACAGAAGATGGAGTTTTGCAACAATCTATAAAGAAAGTCTGGCAAACTCTGACACAAACATTCTAAAGCTCTCTTTCTCTCTCTCTCTCTCTCTCCCTCTCTCTCTCTCTTTCTCTGTCAGACACCCACCCAACCAAACACCTTCCCCCACCCCCATAGAAAGTACCGGTACAGACACATGTACAAGAACATCCACAAATATCAGATCGGCTACATCAACAATTAACTCAACACAGGAGGTAGAACCCGGGACAACAGAGGACTCTTGGTATCGTTCAGAACTGTGGACAGTGATAAATGGTTAGTTCAATTCTTGGAGTCAGCTGACCAATGTAGTGGCGAAGCAAGGGAGTGGGTGTGGTTACTCCAGATAAAACTAAAAGTAAGATAACAAGAGGGCTTATACGTGTGACTTCGGCAGTACTGAGTACATCCAGACCTGAGTACATCCAGCTCTGAGTACATCCAGACCTGAGTACATCCAGCCCTGAGTACATCTAGACCTGAGTACATCTAGACCTGAGTTCAACGTCCGTTCAAGAAAGCAACGTCGCCAGGCTGCGAACTATACGCGTTGTCTGTCGGATTATCATGGACAAGACTGTCCATACACAACTAACTGTAGATAATCCATTTTCCATACATAAGCCTTCACGTCTCTCCGTCTCTCTCTCTTTCTCTCTCTTTCTCTCTCTCTCTCTTTCTCTCTCTCTCTCTCTCTCTCTCTCTCTCTCTCTCTCTCTCTCTCTATATATATATATATATATATATATATATATATATATATATATATATATGCTTCGGAGGAACGGCATTCTTCAGCGATGAAGGTGACCTCCGATGGTGGTTCCACGCCATGCCTTGCTGTCTTGTGCGAAGCATTCCCGTGAGTTTGAATCGATGTTGAGACGTGTCAAAGATACTCAGAGAGTCTTTGAAACGCGTCTGTTGGCTACCGACCAGATGCAGACCATCTTTCAACTCACCCTACATTAGTTGTGTGGAGATGCGGATGTCGGGCATGTGCACGACGTGGCCGGCCCACCTGATCTGTGACAGACTGTTCATGAACGGGTCAGTTACACCGAGAAGTGATCCAGAATTGATTGCACCCGTTGACAGTCTCGTAAAGATAAATCGCAGATTGACTGACTAAAAGCAGACATCACCGTACTTGACCTTGAATGGCCGTTATGTCTATAGACGTCACCCCTTCACTGCTGAAACAAACGGATAACATAATGTTGCTTCTCTTTCGTGCATGTCAGTAGTGAGACGGCCATCTTGTAACTGTAATTATGACGTCATATGTTCGTCTGCACTGTGATGGCATTTGCATGACACTCTTGACGTCCTTAGCAACCATATTAACATGCGGATGCTTTTTCTTATTTCTATCCCATATTCAAGGTTTCCATTTGAAGCCCCCCTAGTATGTGTGTGTGTGTGTGTGTATGTATATATATATATTACCAGTCGCTATTACAGCACTCATCCAATCTCTCACACTGTGTGTAATCAGATATTCCGCCTCGCAAAGACTGTCCTGAGAACTGTGACCTCCTCCTGATGAACGCGACGAAATGAAGTTAACCATCAGGACTCTAGCGACTTGGGTTCATCAACAGATGATGAGTCTATAGCTCGGGCCATTATAGCCTTGTACAGGGCCAAGAGATCATCGGTCTGCCGGAACATGAGATTATAGTGGTATCTGGAAGCCAGCGATGATATGGTATACTGGCTTCTGATAGTTGTCTAGATTAAAGGCCACTGGATAATAGAGCTATGGGTGATGGAGGATTTGATGAGCGAGCAGTGGATGGAGAGAGAAAGAGAGAGAGAAAGCGAGAGCAGACATGTTAGAGCAATAGATGAGGGAGAGAAGAGATAAAACAGATATGATGGAGCAATGAATGAGGGAGAATTAGTTAAGGGAGAGAGAGAAGGAGCACTGAAAGAAAAGTAGAATTGGAGAACATGGAGCTTTGGAAGAACCAGGGAACTGGAAGAAACAGCGCACTGGAAGAAATAGAGCAGTGGAAGAAACAGAGCACTGGAAGAAACAGAGCACTAGAAGATACAGCATGGGAAAGAGAGTAGAGGAAGAGAGAGTCAATGAAACTGAAGTGTCATAGGCGGGGCTGACAATGATAACACAACATCGGATTTGCTGAAAGGGGACTCTACCAGTCCATGTCCTTGTTGGAAGGGGACTCTACCAGTCCATGTCCTTGTTGGAAGGTGACTCTACTCTACCAGTCCATGTCCTTGTTGGAAGGGGACTCTACCAGTCCATGTCCTTGTTGGTAGGTGACTCTACTCTACCAGTCCATGTCTTTATTGGAAGGTGACTCTACCAGTCCATGTCCTTGTTGGTAGGTGACTCTACCAGTCCATGTCCTTGTTGGAAGGTGACTCTACTCTACCAGTCCATGTCCTTGTTGGAAGGTGACTCTACCAGTCCATGTCCTTGTTGGAAGGTGACTCTACTCTACCAGTCCATGTCTTTATTGGAAGGTGACTCTACCAGCCCATGTCCTTGTTGGTAGGTGACTCTACCAGTCCATGTCCTTGTTGGAAGGTGACTCTACTCTACCAGTCCATGTCTTTATTGGAAGGTGACTCTACCAGCCCATGTCCTTGTTGGTAGGTGACTCTACCAGTCCATGTCCTTGTTGGAAGGTGACTCTACCAGTCCATGTCCTTGTTGGTAGGTGACTCTATCAGTCCCCTGTTCTTGATGGTAGGTGACTCTATCAGTCCAATGTTCTTGTTGGTAGGTGACTCTATCATTCCCATGTTCTTGATGGTAGGGGACTCTATCATTCCCATGTTCTTGTTGGTAGGTGACTCTATCATTCCCATGTTCTTGCTGGTAGGTGACGCTACTAGTCTATGTCCTTGTTGGTAAGTTGGCGCAGACGTTCTGTCAGCAGCAGACGCAATGTCAGCTAATGTACATACAAGATGCTCCCGGCAATGTACAACTAGAAGTGGAGCGAAAGAATTTGTAATGTAACTCCTACATCTGTCACTGGTCTAGTGTACACCAACCAAAAGTGTAACAGGCTCTAGTGTACACCAACCAAAAGTGTAACAGGCTCTAGAATCTGCAAGGAACAGATCATTATTAACATCTCTTTATTAAAACCATAGATGCCTTTAAGTGTTTTTGTGGCTTCACGATTTGCACAAACAAGATGAGAGCACCAATCCCATCTGTGTGCATCAGACAGGCCGGAAATGAAAGAACACAAAGCGTCTAATTTCCGTCTTTGTTGACCTCTGTGTCAAAGCTAATCACATCATGTGGGTGGAGCCATGACTAGAAGAGGTCAGAGACCGGATGAGTTCCGGGCACCCGACGCTGACAAGCGCCCTACTCAAGAAGCGGGTCCGGAAATGGAACATCGTTTCTTCTCTTCCGAGCTCTCAAGTACCAGGGCCAAATTTGATAATTAAAACATGGACCAATCAGAGGTGGTGTCATCAAAGAGAAGCCGTCATGCTATTCTATCGACGCACGTAAAGAGTGGATTGTTCACGGATCTTGATCGTTGCAGGTCGATAGGTCTCAGCCAATTTTTGCAACACCCGAAAGTGACCTCGCTAGTTTTCTGACGTTTTATTTTCCAGAACATGGCGGTATCCTCTTGTTGCCACAGAACCGGTCATTGAGTAAATAATGGTTGGAAAACGAAGAAGACCATTTACATTTGAATCATTAATGCTTTACTTAAACATCAGGAAATGACGTATGTCCTTTGTTTACCCGACCTACCTTTTAGCCTTTATCAAGTTTGACGTTAATAACTGTTTTGTCGACATAACTTTTATGTAGACCTCTATAGCCAGAGGCCGCATTGTGACAGTCCCGGAAAGAACTGTCGATGTGCACACGTCATAGTATCATTGTTATTACCTAGCTAGGTGACGGCCTTTATACCCTAGTGGGTGTGAGTGGGGAGCTTATGTCGCCTCTCCTGGGTCAAGTACGTCGCGTCTGACGTCAACCGTGTCGCTGGAAAAACGTCTTTATGTCGCCCATCCGCCTTCACCACAGTTGCCATCTCCCTCTGAGGCTGGCCCGTCCACAATCCTAAACACGCATTGAGGCTGGCCCGTCCACAATCCTAAACACGCATTGAGGCTGGCCCGTCCACAATCCTAAACACGCATTGAGGCTGGCCCGTCCACAATCCTAAACACGCATTGAGGCTGGCCAGTCTAGCAATGTAAGCCAGCAGCTTAAGTGGATCAGGAGACAGTCAGATGATGCAGCTGTCACATTGTCTTTCTGGATGGAACCGACTCTTTTCTGTCTCTCCTCGCCACTAATTCTGTCTCTCCTCGCCACTAATTCTGTCTCTCCTCGCCACTAATTCTGTCTCTCCTCGCCACTAATTCTGTCTCTCCTCGCCACTAATTCTGTTTCTCCTCGCCACTAATTCTGTCTCTCCGCGCCACTAATTCTGTCTCTCCTCGCCAGTAATTTTGTCTCTCCTCTCCACTAATTCTGTCTCTCCTCGCCACTAATTCTGTCTCTCCTCGCCACTAATTCTGTCTCTCCTCGCCACTAGATCTGTCTCTCCTCGCCACTAATTCTGTCTATCCTCGCCACTAATTCTGTCTCTCCTCGCCACTAATTCTGTCTCTCCTCGCCACTAATTCTGTCTCTCCTCGCCACTAATTCTGTCTCTCCTCGCCACTAATTCTGTCTCTCCTCGCCACTAATTCTGTCTCTCCTCGCCACTAATTCTGTCTCTCCTCGCCACTAATTCTGTCTATCCTCGCCACTAATTCTGTCTCTCCTCGCAACTAATTCTGTCTCTCCTCGCCACTAATTCTGTCTATCCTCGCCACTAATTCTGTCTCTCCTCGCCACTAATTTTGTCTCTCCTCGCCACTAATTCTGTCTCTCCTCGCCACTAATTCTGTCTCTCCTCGCCACTAATTCTGTCTCTCCTCGCCACTAATTCTGTCTCTCCTCGCCGCTAATTCTGTCTCTCCTCGCCACTAATTCTGTCTCTCCTCGCCACTAATTCTGTCTCTCCTCGCCACTAATTCTGTCTCTCCTCGCCACTAATTCTGTCTCTCCTCGCCACTAATTCTGTCTCTCCTCGCCACTAATTCTGTCTCTCCTCGCCACTAATTCTGTCTCTCCTCGCCACTAATTCTGTCTCTCCTCGCCACTAATTCTGTTTCTCCTCGCCACTAATTCTGTCTCTCCTCGCCACTAATTCTGTCTCTCCTCGCCACTAATTCTGTCTCTCCTCGCCACTAATTCTGTCTCTCCTCGCCACTAATTCTGTCTCTCCTCGCCACTAATTCTGTCTATCCTCGCCACTAATTCTGTCTCTCCTCGCCACTAATTCTGTCTCTCCTCGCCACTAATTCTGTCTCTCCTCGCCACTAATTCTGTCTCTCCTCGCCACTAATTCTGTTTATCCTCGCCACTAATTCTGTCTCTCCTCGCCACTAATTCTGTCTATCCTCGCCACTAATTCTGTCTATCCTCGCCACTAATTCTGTCTCTCCTGGCCACTAATTCTGTCTATCCTCGCCACTAATTCTGTCTCTCCTCGCCACTAATTCTGTCTATCCTCGCCACTAATTCTGTCTCTCCTCGCGACTAATTCTGTCTCTCCTCGCCACTAATTCTGTCTCTCCTCGCCACTAATTCTGTCTATCCTCGCCACTAATTCTGTCTCTCCTCGCCACTAATTCTGTCTCTCCTCGCCACTAATTCTGTCTCTCCTCGCCACTAATTCTGTCTCTCCTCGCCACTAATTCTGTCTCTCCTCGCCACTAATTCTGTCTCTCCTCGCCACTAATTCTGTCTCTCTTCGCGACTAATTCTGTCTCTCCTCGCCACTAATTCTGTCTCTCCTCGCCACTAATTCTGTCTCTCCTCGCCACTAATTCTGTCTCTCCTCGCCACTAATTCTGTCTCTCCTCGCCACTAATTCTGTCTCTCCTCGCCACTAATTTTGTCTCTCCTCGCCACTAATTCTGTCTCTCCTCGCCACTAATTCTGTCTATCCTCGCCACTAATTCTGTCTCTCCTCGCCACTAATTCTGTCTCTCCTCGCCACTAATTCTGTCTCTCCTCGCCACTAATTCTGTCTATCCTCGCCACTAATTCTGTCTCTCCTCGCCACTAATTCTGTCTCTCCTCGCCACTAATTCTGTCTCTCCTCGCCACTAATTCTGTCTATCCTCGCCACTAATTCTGTCTCTCCTCGCCACTAATTCTGTCTCTCCTCGCCACTAATTCTGTCTCTCCTCGCCACTAATTCTGTCTCTCCTCGCCACTAATTCTGTCTCTCCTCGCCACTAATTCTGTCTCTCCTCGCCACTAATTCTGTCTCTCCTCGCCACTAATTCTGTCTCTCCTCGCCACTAATTCTGTCTATCCTCGCCACTAATTCTGTCTCTCCTCGCCACTAATTCTGTCTCTCCTCGCCACTAATTCTGTCTCTCCTCGCCACTAATTCTGTTTATCCTCGCCACTAATTCTGTCTCTCCTCGCCACTAATTCTGTCTATCCTCGCCACTAATTCTGTCTATCCTCGCCACTAATTCTGTCTCTCCTGGCCACTAATTCTGTCTATCCTCGCCACTAATTCTGTCTCTCCTCGCCACTAATTCTGTCTATCCTCGCCACTAATTCTGTCTCTCCTCGCCACTAATTCTGTCTCTCCTCGCCACTAATTCTGTCTCTCCTCGCCACTAATTCTGTCTCTCCTCGCCACTAATTCTGTTTATCCTCGCCACTAATTCTGTCTCTCCTCGCCACTAATTCTGTCTATCCTCGCCACTAATTCTGTCTATCCTCGCCACTAATTCTGTCTCTCCTGGCCACTAATTCTGTCTATCCTCGCCACTAATTCTGTCTCTCCTCGCCACTAATTCTGTCTATCCTCGCCACTAATTCTGTCTCTCCTCGCCACTAATTCTGTCTCTCCTCGCCACTAATTCTGTCTCTCCTCGCCACTAATTCTGTCTATCCTCGCCACTAATTCTGTCTATCCTGGTCACATCGGCAGCCACTCCCAGACATCTCATTTCGGAAGCGCAGATTTGGCATTCTCATGTCTTGGACATAGTTACAACATCAGGAAGAGACGACGAGGCCAACTTCTGGTCAGACAAAACTGATCAGGCAATGTTAGCCAGGGTCAGGAGAAATATACTGGCCAAGACCCTCACCTGACCTCCTCGTTGGTCATCCTGGAAACGGGGTGTTGTCGAGGACAACAGTCTGGCTAACAAGGTGAGTTTCGACGTGATCCCCAAAGTAGTGAGCGAAACGCAGATAAAGCCAAGGATAGCACAACCGCCGGGATGACCATGGTCCACCTTCATTAGCACGCTCGGGATGTGACGAAAGCTACGACAACCTGCCACTTGACGTCCTTTTTAGGGCGCACAAAAGAGTAAACCTACAAATTGTGGGCATTCAACGACAACAGTTTAGCGAAGCTAGGAAGTCAGTGGTACAACACAAGTAACTGAGAGTCAGTGGTACAACACAAGTAACTGAGAGTCAGTGGTACAACACAAGTAACTGAGAGTCAGTGGTATAACACAAGTAACTGAGAGTCAGTGGTACAACACAAGTAAATGAGAATCAGTGGTACAACACAAGTAAATGAGAGTCAGTGGTACAACACAAGTAAATGAAAGGTCAGGCTAGCAGGTGAGGGGAGCAAGTGAGGCGAGCAGGTGAGGTGATCAGGTGAGGCGAGCAGGTGAGGTGATCAGGTGAGGCAAGCAGGTGAGGTGATCAGGTGAGACGAAGAGATCAGGCGAGCAGATCAGGCGAGCAGATCAAGCGAGCTTGTGAGGCGAGCAGGTCATGCGAGCAGGTGAGGTGATCAGGTGAGAGCAGGTGATGTGATCAGGTGAGAGCAGGTGAGGTGATCAGGTGAAGCAAGCAGGTGAGATGAGCAGATGCGAGAGAGGTGCGCAGCTGAGCGAAAGGGAGCAGGTGAGAAAGAGGTGAGCAGGTGATGTGAGTAGGTGAGGCGAGCAGGTGAGAGAGATAAAGAGAGAGAGATAGAGAGAAAGATACAGAGAGAGATAAAAAGAGAGAGAGATAAAGAGAGAGATACAGAGAGAGATAAAGAGAGAGAGATAAAGAGAGAGAGAGATGAAATACGAAGGTGGACAAGAAAGTAAATTAAGTGAATGAGAAAGAGTAAGAGAGAGAAAGAGAGAGAGAAATGATAACGATAAAGAATAAGAAAGAGAGAAATGACAACGATGAAGAAAGAGAGAGAGAGAGAGAGAGAGAGAGAGAGAGAAATGACAACGATACAGAAAGAGAGATAAAGAGACTAAGGACAAAGACAGAGCGAGTTGGAGAAAAAGACAAAGTGGGATGGACATGTACATATATATATATGTATATGTATATAGAATGAGAGAATAAGAGGGTTAGAGAGAGGGAGATAGAGTTAGAGAGAGGGATATATAGTAAGAGAAAGAGCGAATTGGAAAAAAGGCCCCTAGCAGAAACTGGTGTCGAGTTTGAAGTTTTGGAGACTTGATTTAGTCTCAGCTTGTATGAGGTGGGCTGACCAAGTCCATTCTTCGCTGCCTTTCTTCTATAACCATAATTCAGATACCCATTTACAAATGAAACCTCCCACCCCCCAACCCAACCCATGCAGCTGGGTCAACTGTAGCGGGAATCGAACCTCATATCTTAACCTAGACTACCATTACACTAATGAGACGCCTAACATGGCAGATTAGCAGCTATTTGTGACTGACTGGTGGAGGTCTACTCGAGTCAGCGGCCCGACCATCTACCACCCACTAGTAACTTGACCTAAGGGACCCAAATGTCGGCATATAATTGTAATTGTCCACTATTACAGCAATCTACAAGAGGCAGCAACATCTGTCTCCACACAGGGGGCTTGTGCGACAGGCTCAAACTCTAGCCAGTTCCTATCAGGGCAATCAGTTAATGGTGGCGTATGATTGGTTGGTGAAACCTCATTAGGTAATAGCCTTACCTGTACGCACACAGGCGCACACATTAAGACATACACACACACACACACACACATCCAGACATACACATAAGCTCAGACACACGCACACACACACATCCAGACATACACACATAC